>VDFB02230053.1:0-20846 GCA_007258455.2 Sequoia sempervirens
GAAACAATCATAACATTAAGGTTTGATCTTTTGCTTCTTAAATCTACTTGTTTGAAATGTGAAGCTTTGTCATGAAACCAACTTTGAATTGATGCTCTACCCTATGCTTGTCATGCTACTCTTTTTAATAGGTTTAAGTTTTCACATTTTGAATTATTGTAGATTCATTTTACCTTTCATCCTTGCTACAGTTTTAGCATTGATTTTTTTGAGTTATATATATATATTCTAAAATTTGTTATGAATAGATTTTATAATTAAATAATTTGAAAAATTAATATTTTATTTTAGATACTTTTTTGAGAAGACACAGATAAAGGGAAGAAACAACATTTTAAAATTAGGATTTTCAAGTTATAAAATTAGGATATATAGAATAAAATATTATTGTTTTGATTTTCAAGTTTTAAAATTAGGATTTTAGAATAAAAAAGATTTTTAATATTAAATAGAAATTAAATTGATAAATTAATTCTAATTAACTTTATAAATTGTTTATTATTATATTTTTTTAAATACAGATGATTGAATTAATATAGAATAAAATTGTTTGTTATTATATTGTTTTAATCTCATTTGATATATAGAATAAAATATTATTGTTTTTATTTTCAAGTTTTAAAATTAGGATTTTTTAATAAAAAATATTTTTAATATTAGATATAACTTAAATTGATAAATTAATTCTAATTAACTTTACAAGTCATTTGTTATTATATTGTTTTAAATACATATGATTGAATTAATAAAATTGGTAAAATCTAATGATTTAGAATTTTTTTTTAAAATCAATTTGAAGTTAAGTGAGTTAATTATTTTAGTTGAAATTAAATATAAAATTAAAATTAAAATTATTTTTAAGCAAAATGTGTTCTTTATTATCTTATTTTAAGATTTTATAATTAATAATTTAAGATAAAAAAGAGAACTATTATAAAAAAGATATAGGATTTCTTTTAGGGAAAGCTTTTACATTCTAATAAGAACATATACAAGTTAGAAGATAAAATCTAATTGAATTTTTTAGAAATTCAAGATTTGTGATTTTGAGTATTTGTCTTCTTCAATTTAATTCAATTTTCTAAATGATTGAGGCAAGATCTCAATCATGAAAATATTATATCAAAAAATAAAAATTGGGATATATAATGAGTTTAGGATCTTGTAATTGATTGTGTATGAAGATCTTGGTGATTTTCAGTATAAGAAGAAATTTATTTTGAAAATTTTGAAACCAATCAATTTAGGAAAATAATTCAATTTATAAATGAATTAGATATTTGCAAATTGTGTTAGCATGTTTTTGAATTCAAATCTAACTCGAGAAGTTATGAAATTTGAAAAATGAGTTTTTCAGAGGAAAACAATGGTTTCTTGCATAGGAAGAAACATAAGAACACCAAAGAAAACAATGAAAAATTGAATTTGAATATTTTCCATGTGTTTTAGGTGATTTATAAAGTGAAAAAATATAATTTTAATTCTATTAAACTGAAAAATGAAATATTTGATGTGTACTTTAAACCCTAGATCAATGTTAAAAAATGAAATTATAGGATGACAATCTATTGAAGAAGGCTTCTCAAAAGGTAGGGTTTTGGATGAATTGAAACTAGATGAGGGAGATTATGATTTGTTGAGGATTGTACTCGATTTCCTATTGTTATTTTTTCCAATAAAATATTTTTGATTTTATGTGAAATTGAGTGTAATTATGAAATTGAAAAAGTGAAACTACTATAAAAATTAGTCTATATTCTAAATACAACAAATTTTGATCTATAGACTATTTTTTTCAAATGTTTATGGATGATGTACCATCAAGTAGGTTAAATCCTCACAAATTTTTAGCCACATTTAGTTTATATATTATTAGATATGATTAAAATATTGACCATATTAAATTATTAAAATTATGCTTTATTAGCAATTTCTAGCAAGATGGATCTGATAGAACATATAAGAAATTTAATGGGGGATTAGGAAATAGTATTTTAGTGCTTAGTGTCCTTGTCCTCTATAATTATATATCCCATATCTAAGATGCAAGTTTAAAATGTGCTATATATTATGTTTTGACTATATGCCTGATCAAAAGTATAAATTTTGTTGTATGATGCTTTGTTTCACTAGATTAATAAGGATGGAATTGTCTTGATGTTTACATACAAGTCCAAATTTGTTTGAAAATATGCTATATCCTTAGTGAGCGAAACTTGGTTGGCTATAAGGTGTTTTATGAGTAAACAATGATGAGATGTCTATTTCCAGCTTTGCAAACACCTAATTATCTTATGATAGAACTTTGATTATATTATTTACTCTAGAGCTTCACTCTCCATTTTCCCTTTTAAAACAATAGTTACATCAACATTTTTTCTTCTTTCTCATTTTCTCCAACCAACCATTTTTGTTTCTCTTTTGGGTCAAATATTCATTAAATGGTTTTCCTATGTTACATTTTAAATTTTGTATAAATTGCAAGATTTTCAAAATGGCTTCACAAGGCTTCTTTTACTTATGGAATTAGTAGCAAGCCTGCACTATTGATCATCTCAAATATCAATGATAGACACAATAATTAAATGTTGTTAGTCTAACACCTTTTTTCTATTGCGCCATTTAATGATAAATTGGATTGAGTGGGTCCCATTGTGAAAATTTTCACAATAAAATCTTTCAATGCATGGAAATCATCGATCTCACCTAAAAGATCAAATGGTTAGTGCAATATTTCAAAGTTGCATGCCATACAACTTAGAATTGTTGGACTATTGGATAGAACTCAATGAGTTGTTGAAGTTAGTGGGACCAATTTTATCGATACCTTTTGTGGATACAAAAAAAAAGGAAAAACCCACACTATATGATACATATGCCATGCCCACATTTTATGTGGATCTAACACAAACATCACAATTTTTTTTAAGACAAAATATGTTTGCAACCTAACACACACATATATCATGCCACCTTTTCACAACACAAAATCTAAAGTTTGAGATTATTTGATAACATTATATTGAACAAGGAACAACTTCTAGTTTAGTTAATTATAGGTTCTTGTCATCCCATTTGATCGAGTTTAATTGATGTATGGCTTTAAATTATTACAAATGTATTGCGGGATGATGTTTTTATTAATATCACTACTAATTAATTTAATATTTAGGTTGACCTTTACTCTTCACATTTTCTTATGATGTCATAGCATTTTGATTAGGTCAAGTTGACTTGATTGTAGACTGGTTGTCCCTAATATAGTTATTTTTTGTATTATTAATAAATAAGACATAGTTTATACATCTCTTTCAGATCTTTTAGTGCATATGTATATAAATTTGCTGCTACAACATATACAACTTTATAAATTTACTATTTTTATATCATGTATAAGACTACATTATATATAACTTTTTCTTGCGTTGCTTAACATATGCAAAATTATAACCGTTTTTAATGCAGATCCTTCTAATACTAAGTATAGTATGTATATATATATATATATATCGAGCAGAGTATCTTATTATTCAAGGTTAGAATTTTTTGGTTTGGATACAATTTTCCAAATCACCCCATCCTGATTCTCTTTCTGAGAGATCCTCATTGGATTTGACTTCTTCTATCACTGGATTGTCCCCCTCATTCACATGAATTCTAGCACCATGTGTTTCTTTTTCCTTCTTTATTTTTCCCATTGCCACCTCGTTGATATCTTTTGAAACTCTTTGAGCCTTCAAGAAAGTTTCAGAGTCCTCATGGTTGTGGTACCAAGTGTTTGTATTTTACCTCCTCTTTGTTCACCTTGATTGTCCCCTCTCCCAATAACTTCATAAAATTTAACATTGATAATTACATAGACACAATCACCTACATAGCAACATTGAAAATAGTGAGGCTTTTTGAAGAATCAATAAGCGTCCTTCTACAACCTTTGAATTTATCCTCATTCCTTACCTTTGAAATGTCCCAAAGAATTTTAGTTGACAAGCAATTTGAAAACTATTTGCATTGTTTATTTAGCTTTTTTCCATTACCAATTAAAATATCTTTCCAATTAATATTTCCATTTTTATCCCAAATCATTTTTCATTGCAAAATAATTTCCAAATTTCTTTTGCTTAAAAACAGTCAAAGAATATATGGTTAGTTGTTTCCAAAATTCTACATATACTACAAATATCAACATCATCATGATTCATTTTGTACGAAACTTTCTATAACAAAATTAACCATCTAAAACAAGCCTTCTTAGAATCTTTAATATTATGCCAGATATAAATAAAAATAGCATGTCATTTTTTACTAGGTAAAATAACCTTCCAACAATTATTAGAATCAATAACAAAACATTCAAATAACTTGAGATTTTTTCTATTGATTTCCAGAATTTATGCTACAAAAATTAAAAAATACAAGTGTAGGATATGTCGAGTCCACCAAAACGTAGAGTAAGAAAAGTGATCCTAGACCCAAAACTAGTAGATTAACTAGGATCAATTTTTTCCTTGCCTCCACATTTGAACACAAACCACCCAAGGTTTTATGATTAGCTAGTTGCCTCACAGGAGAGTCAATCTATTAGGGTTTGGTTCTTTTGATTTGTAAAGAGGAGGAATATAATGTGTATTTTAATAAGCCTGTTGGACATAAAATCTAGATATTAAAATGTAATTTATCTCACAAATGAAATTGAAAATTGATGGAATAGTTACATATATGAGAAATTGAGACAAAAAGGAACCTACACTTAAAAATTGAGCCTAAATTTGAGCATCAAGAGTGAGGTTACCCTTGATCAAAGATATTACTTTTTAGGATTTACAAACTTCAATTGATAGGTTATAGTCTTGTCTATATTTTCATGTATCCTTTTATTGACAAAACTCTTTGGATCTAACCTTTATAAATAGAAAGAGGGGAAAAGGTTGTGTTGTATAGGGGCTTACATAATTCAAACCTCATTTTGGTGTTTCCATCTCCATGAAAAAAAAATGATGATGATAAAGAGGGCTTACCCTAGGTTGAGCAAAGGCCAAATGAACAATAATTGACTATAATAACAAATGATAATAAATAATGTTACCTTAGGTATGAAATCTCTGTCAAAGTGATGTTTACACCATAAGTTGCCACCAAAGGTTGTTTTATGGATGCTTGAATTTCTTGAAGCCCTACAAGAGGTCAGTCTAAAAAACACAATAGATTGATGTAACTAGCATGTAGAGGATAACTCATATACATCTTCATAATAAGAGCATAATTGACCATAATAGTGCCTTTTTCCAAAATTTCTAGATTTTCAAATGAGAAGAAAACTTGTGTATATATGCATCCCAATTGATCTTTTTTATTATAGGCCGACTTGGAATCCCTTTGAAATCCTCAAGTATTGACACAAAAATATTAATTATTGAAATAGGTTACCTTTAGGTCAGGGGCACTCTTGCCCTTGACTAGGTTTTTTTGGCCCAAATTTCTTAGGATGTCGGGTATTTTAATTTATTTTCCCAAACTAGCCTCAAAATGAATAAATTATTAAAATAATTAATGTTATAGGAAAAATAGGGTGTCAATATAGTGTGAAATTATCAGGGGTAACAATTTTACAATGCTACAACAAGTCAAAAAAATGCATGGTACAATATGTCTATAATCAAGAGTAAAAGGATGCTCTAAGGAGCTAGGAGCAATATATACATCAAAATATCTCATACAAAAAAATACCACATATATATTTTTGGCTAGATCTATCTAGAACCATCATTTAGGTCCCTAAGCTACATAAATGGTTGTCCCATTGATATGTATTTTATCCTCCCTAACCACCCATATTGTGTGGACCTACCATTTGATCTAGCTACATAAGATATTTCTCTTTTCTCTATGAGAACTTCCTACTCATATATAGTTGTTGATAATGATCTACCTCATGCCCTACATTTGTAGCTTACTCTATAAATCTCACCATATCTACCACCATAGGATCCAAACCCTACACACTTATTAGCCCCTAATCCTAATCCCTCTTCTAAATCCACTATGAGTCTTGTTAAGCCTACTATAGTTGAATAGCTAGTGCATCCCTCTCTACTCATAGTTGGGCCTCCCCTCCAACTCCTTCACCTATGTTTCCTTGAGCATGGGTTGCAACCCTTTCCCTCCTCATTGCATCTAATTCTACTTGGATATCTCTATCCACCTAGACATTGTCTCCTCTAGTTCTTCACATATCCAACTCCCCCTACAACCTTTGTCTCTCCACTTGCAATGAATCCCTCTCCTACATGGCCTAATTGTTTGTTTTCTTGAACTCATTTATCTCCCTCTAGCATGCATCTAACTTAGATAACACTCTCCCTATCTACATTTATAATTCCTCCTTCCCCTCCTTCTAGTATTACCCCTAATCCACCTCCATCTCTTCTCCCTCCTCCTATCCCTTCCTCACCCTAACCCCTAATAAACCTACCCCCACCCCTCCACCTATCACAACTCTTCCATCCCCCCACCCACTACTCCACTATCTCTAAAACACTATTAACCTAATTGGATAATGTGTCACCCACTACTTTGTGTAGTCAAGAGTCACCCTATAGTTGCTACATCTAATCATAATCCATGGCACTATTTGAAGTTGTAACCAAGCCACTCAAGCCCAAAATCATCTATAAGCATCCCCCATGGCCCTATCTCTCAAGTCACACATGCAAAAATCACCTCCCTCAATGGTCTATCTTGTGGTAAGCTAAACTATCTCAAGACCTTGTATTACAAATATTGCTTCACCATATGTGATGTATGCCCAACTATGAAGCATGATGTATGTACACATGACAGTTTCTCATCATCATCTAGCTAAGCCTCTTGTTCCCTCCATGGCCTCCACTTCACTTGGTAGATCTTATAAATCACCTACCTCTAGTCTGTCATATCTCCCATAGGTGATTGTCTCACAAATCCCTTATATAGATATATATATATACACACACACACACATATATATATATGTATGTATAGATATATATATATACATATATATATATATAGTGAGAGAGAGATACATACATATATATATATATATATATATATATATGTATGTATATATATATGTATGTATATATATATATATGTATATATATATATATATATATATGTGGTTGTGGCAAGGTATATATATATAATATAAAGAGAGTATAGAGAGTAGGCCGGGAAAGGAATGGAATTGATTTTAATTAAAGAGGAATTGATAAAACCCCCTTAGATCAAACCCCCTTGGATAGAACCTTTTTAGATTTTAACCATACTTATAATCGAGTCTCCTCTACACCTATCAAAATGCTGATAAAAAACCACTTGTGATTTACCTTTTGGGTGATCAAATGAATTCATTTAAAATTTATGTTTTGTAAGCATGTATCCCTTATTATAAGCTTCCCAAAAAGTATAAATTTAAATATGTTTAGTTTGATTACTATATTTATTTTTTATTTCTTGTGAATTTAGGATTTTCAATGAACATCAAGTTCTTTGTTTCACACATGAAAAAATAGAAAAATAGAGAAAAAAAAATTCTAAAAAATACATGTCCACTAGGTATTGATGTCCTTATTCAAACAAAAAAAGAATAAGTTAATTCAAATGAATAAAATCTGCAAATTCTACAATAATCATTCAAATTAAAATTCATCTACCAAAATTTAAATTAAAATACTCCAGTAAATAAAAATTGGATGAAAAACACCACGCCTAGATATTGGTGAAAATTCTGCATTTTAAAATAGAATTGTATCCTTTCTATAAAAAAGTTATATACCCAAAGTAAACACTTCACTTTAAAAATGTTGGATTACTAGAAAAATAAGTTATTAAAACAAGGCAAATCATTCACCTTTAATTTTTTTTAAATTGTGATTAGGAATCTAAGAAAAGATCTAATGTACTGAATTAGTTTGATTCATCTCAAATTCATTAATGGTTTAGCTGCTATAGTACAGCGAATATCCTGTGAAAATCATGACTTCTGAACTGACAAGTTTGCCAAAATCAACCATTATCATGTGGGGATCCATTATTATTATTATTACAAACGAGCATGCATACGTATTATTATACAAGATACATATAATATGTTTACATATATTATTATTATTACATACATATTATTAATATTACTCCAGACATGTACGCATTATTACATACCATTATCATTACGCCATATGATACATACATACACATATACAAAATGCACGCTTACGTATTGCATGCATATTATTATTACGATATTGCATTATTATACGGCCATTACACACATACACATATCTACGGACATGGCATGCATTACGTGCGGCATATACGTACGTATTACGTACGGCATATATTGCATTGCAATATTATTGGCATGCATACGCTGCATTTACATACGCCACATGCAGGCCAGCAGGTATTGCATACGTATACGTGACATATTGTGGCATGGATATGTATGGCGATATGGTGTATGTATGTATATATGTATATATGTATGTATATATATGTATTTATATAGCTGTATATATATACATACATATTATTGGCTATTACATACATACATACATACATACATACATACAAACATACATACATACATGCATACATACATATATGTGTGTGTGTGTGTTCTCATCCTCATATTGTATGCCTCACTACCAATGGCCACTAACAAGTCCATTGTAGTGTCAAAACTCAATCATCTAACTTTATTAAATAGGGAGGTGTCTAGAGCTATTTGTGGTAGAGTTATTGGGGGTTCTTTTGGATGCTTTTAATGGTGGAGTCTTGCTTTGGTGCTCAATTATCCTAAAAATTTACTATGGTGAATCTTCAATCTATTAATACAATTTAATTCAAACTTTCTATTTTAATGAACTTGTAGAAATCAAAGTTAAATCTATTACCTACTTTATCACACTTACAAAATTAATTTTTCATCTTATCACATTTACAAAAAAAAACCCCTACTCTATCACACTTGTAAAAATAAATCCCTACTCTATCTCACTTGTTCTAAATAAATCGTTACTCTATCACACTTGAAAAATAAATGTTGAATGGAATGAAGCATACACACATGAATTGATTTGAACAAAAATGAATACTTAAATGAAACTCAATTTTTGGAATTTTATGATTTTAGACATTTGTAGACTACACCAAATAGTAGAGAATGAGAATAATGCTAATTAATATTAAAATAGAACAAAAATCATCCCAGTCAAATAATTAAAAAAATAGTTAGAAAGATTCAAAACACTAAAGGCCAACTTTGTCTAGTAAGTGGGCTCGACTCTCCTTCATGAGGGATTGAGAACTATGAAACAACTTAGATGAACATTCTACTTATTTGCATTCTTATTTTCCCCAAAAAAAGTGAATTACAGTAATAGTTTTCCAACTTCTAATTCTAATCCAAAATAAGAACCTCCTTAATAAAAGATATAATATCAATTATATAATGAGTCTTTATTCATTTAAGATACAATCTAGGAACTAACTAGATATCTAACTTGGAAAAGAGCCAGTTGATTAGGAAATTCTCATAAATCTTGCTTTGGGAACTTGAGTCTATAAGTGTTTCAATTCAAATAAGGGTTCAGATCTAGGAATATTGTGAAATGCATGCTTGTGTCAATGAAACTTGTATTGATGGACACCCAAGTTAATTAAAGAGTTGATTTTGGTTTGATTGGAAGTGGTTTTGACTATGCTTGCAATTGGAAGTGGGTTTGACTTTGTAGTTAGGGATAATTCATTGTTGTAGTGTCATCATAGTGGTGGGAACCAGTTACAAAATTATGTAACTCATCCCAAAGTTACTGATCAGAAGATTGTAGTCACTATAAGTTATTGATTAGATCTAAAGTCAGTTATTATTCTTATCTCTAGAGAGTTGTGGGGTCTTCATCCTTGAATCCTAAATTGGTTAGCCATAAAAAGTGGACATGTATATAGAGAAAAGATGAGACATTCAACATTTATGCAAATATTACATGCAAAAATAAGTATTAAAAGATACATGATCCATCCTTACATTAGTTAAAAATATATTTATCAATATACTAAATATAATTCTTTAAAACAATGATAAAATATGGTATAGTATGTGGAATAAAAATACTATAACTCTAGACCCATCAACCATAGCATGATAATATGCTTCTAGTCCCATACTTGTAACAAGGTCACCCCGCATACCAAGCTCCTATCATTCCTATAGACCACCATGTGCATATATTGGTATAGCTATGCTAGCATACATGGACCCCATACAAACACCCCACCCTCTAATATCATCTCCTCCACAACCCTCACCCATCCAATTTAAAACCCTCATAACCTCTTGCTAGGAAATAATATGTCACTTATAAGACTCACCAATAATATAGGAAAATACCCACAAGTGTCCCACCCACTTGTCATGCTCTATGAGCATGCCACCTCAATCCACTCCCTTGCTCACACATGTGTGACCATTCAAGAATTTAAGCTTGAAATCATCCCATGCCTCCACCTTATCCTTTTCTTAGGTGGCCTAGGCCCACTACCTTTCTCACACATTTGTGAGCATGATCTTCCCACATGTGTAGCCACCCTACTTCTTACACATTTCATAATATAACCACCCTACCTCTTACACATGCCATAGTGTTCACAAACCCATGCTTACATCCCATGGTTTGTGAATTGTTGGTCCCAACACTCCATGGTATGTTGATATCTACACTTACCTCCAAGACGACACCATTCCACCAAATCTACCATCCAACAAATAAAAATAATCATTTAACACACCTCTTGTTATACCCTCCTTGGTAGCATGCTCTATCATAGGGGTTGTAGAGTCTAAGCTAATGTATTGTAAACTTGGTAGAATATACACAATTCAGAGGTTTAACTGACTGAATAATCCACTCAACATTGCTAGAGACTACATTAAATTTTTGACCCAACACTTGTAAGCTTATGATGGTGCAACATTATATATGCCTTCAAAGACTCAAAACTACTTAAGCTACCCTACTCAAGTCATTCTATTTACTAAAAAACTCACAAAATTGCAAAAAAATGAAAGACATAACCAGAACTAATGGCTACGAGTACCTACAACTTAGACTATAACTTAACTTTTCCTAATTAAATGATGTTGTAATAACTCAAAACTAATAAAAACTAATGACTCAACTAAACTATCCTTTGGAGTACTACTGGTTAACTATTACATGCATATTCATAAGAATTCATTAACAATAAGCAAGATATGAAATTATAATTAACTTGCATATGATTCATGAAACAATAATAAACTAATAAAAATGATTAAACAAAAATAAATATTTGGAAAATGAAGTGAGGAATAGTACCTTGAGTAGCCTGCTCAAGTGGTTGTTCTCACTTTAACTAAACCCAAATCTAATTAATCAGATTCTACACATCCCATATATTAAACTCCATTCATTGCATATTCATGAAGATTACACAAGATCTTTCACATATTGTATTCAATCATCCTTAATATTTCATGTCTTAAGAACTGAAAGTAAATGATAACATAAAACTAAAAAAACCAACTAACTATCCTACGGATTCAACCAACAACTATATACAAGCTTGAGGGAAACTTATCCAAAACAACTACTTAACCGAAATCATTAACTCCAGTCCCACATATTTAGAGCGTAGAGTTAAGACTAATTTATTCAACCTATAACTGAAAAGGAAAAGGAATCCTAATAGGAGTAAAACTCTATCAAAACATAATTGCATGTAAACATAAAATCATTTGTCAAAATCCTATAAGTGAAGGAGACCTCTTCTTCAGTGTTTATTAACTGGTTATAATAATCCCATGTTCAACCTTCATCAAGTTCCTTTAATCAACAATCATCACATTCAACTTAACTTGGAGCTCCTCTATTCCGGTGTCTAGTCGTTCCTTTCGCTATGGGTTCATCTCGCAACTGTTGTGCGTCATGGTTCCTCTTTAACTGTAAACAAGTTAATTTCACAAAACATGTACACAAGGATAACTATCATAATTAAATCATAGCATTCCATCAACATTCCATACATATCTTTATATAAACCATATAATACTAATATATTATAACCATAACTCCATCATTGCATTTTAGGTTCAAGTATGTATAATGGATATGAAAGGATAGTATAATGTAGGAGCATTGCCTAGAAAGTGTATCTAAAATTATATCAAAATATATATTAAAAAAATAGAAAATAAGCTATTATCTGAACCTATTAGGGGCTATGATGGTACCTTACTAAGATGTCTCAACATAGATGAGGCTAACGTAGCACCTCATAAAAATCATAATGTTATTTATTATTCTCATAATAATGGCATTATTCTAGTCAAGGAGCTCCTTTAGATAGGATACTACAGGCCCACCATAAAATCTAATTCTAGTTGGTACATCAATAAAATATCTAGCTCTCCATAAGTATGGAGATCTAATACATTTCTAGCACAAGTTCTGCAGCCTATTACCACTCCATGGCCCTTTTCTACATGGTGACTCAATCTTATTCGAAAGATCAACAACATGAAATCCAATGGTCATAAATTCATCACCACCACAAAGTACTTTACCAAGTGGGTGAAAACATTTCACTCACCTTCACCACAAAAAATCAAATAGCCAAATTCATCCTCAACCACCTCATCTCCTATTTTTGCATCCCTTACTCTATTATCATTGATAATGAAAATCCTTCAAAAACCATAAAGCACAAACCCTATATGATTAATTCCATATTAATCATAAGTTAACCACCTCCTACTACCCATAAGGTAATGACCAAGTGAAAAAATCTAATGAAATCATTGTTAAAATACTTAAGAAAAAATTCAATGATTTACGTTGTGACTCGAACCTTCAATTAAACCCTTCCCTTTGGGCTTGCCAAACTAGTATCTAGTACACTCCCAATGGTTGTGTACCCTACTCCCTCATTTATGGTATCAAAGCAAGAGATTTAGCTACCATTACTATGACTTTCCTTGCATCACCTCATTTCTAAAGAGGACTATAGAGTGGCATGCCTACATGAGCTCGAACTCCTTGATGACCACTTTCTTAGTACTCTTAATCACTTCAAGGCTTACCAAAAGTACTTATGTCATAGTTACAACAAATGTATCTATACTCGAGAATTTATGGTATGTGATCTTGTTCTCAAGGAGAATTTGAATAATACTACTCAGGAAAGAGAGAACAATAGGTTTAGACAAAACTAGTTGGCCCCATATATCTCTTTACCCCACCCACCCCAATAATTTTCCCAAGTATACTCCCATCTATTATTTTCATTTCATTTCCATCCACTATTTTCTCTACATTTCCACTACCTCACCCAAATCCCTTTTATCAAAATTCTCACCTAACAACACCCCATAACATTTATGTCCCTATGCATCCCCCTATTTATATATCCATTTCCATAATTCAATTTTCACTCCATCTTTTTTTTCTTGGTTTTGCAATAACTCCCCTCTTTTTGTTGATATTATTTATAAAATTGATTGTGTATGCTCACCTTTGAGGCATGACCTCCCTATCCTTCTCTATCACCACATCACCTCCTTTTGGACCACTACACTATTAACTTATTTTTTGAAACTACCTATCCCACATCCTAAGCTTTCATTCCATTCCCTAAGATTTTATGTAGGTATCCCACAACTTGAGCTTTAAATTCTACCCCTAATACTTGAGCTTTGACACAACCCAAGCTACACCTAAGACCTACAAAACCAAAATTTTAAAGATCACAAACACTATAATACCAAATTTAGGATAATCTTGATAGTCTAAAATCATTATCACCTTTTCCTTAATCCTATTGCAACTTATCACCACTGCCTTAATAGGTATATCATTCCCAAATTTAGAAATATCCATCACCTACTCTATCTTGGCAAGAGTTACCAAAGTTGTATCTTAATTGATAGTTTTTTTTTTTTCGTCACCCATGTTATGCCTACTCATAGCTACCATGATCTAAATCTATATCATGACATGCCTCAATTGGTGTATGTTGGGGATGTGGTCTTTTGTTTGGGTGTTATGTTTTTTTGTCACCTGAATGACCCACCAAGGCTCTCAAATAATCTTGTGTGTGTTGGGGGGCATCCTTATGCTTGATTGGTCATTCCCTTACATGACCCACCAAGGCTATCACCACCTTGCATGTAGGTAACCTCTTATGTATTTTGGTCATTACTTCACATAACCTACCAAGGTCATTAATATTTCTTTTGTGTGTAAGGACCTCCTCATTCTTGATGGTCATTCCCTCACATGGCCCACAAAGGTCTTCCATCGTGTTTCATGTATAGGGGTACCCTTATCTTTTTAAAATTGTAGGTGTTGGTGATTTTTGTTTGTTGGATTAATCCATGCAATGTATACCTCATCACCTTGGTTCTTATACATTGGTGCATATCATCCATTTATATATCAAATTTAAATCACTCTACACATGCCATCATAGTAAACCCAACCTAATATATTCTTGCATCCTATCATCCCTATTCAATTACCCTTATTTCCCACCTTCATCACTTTCCTCTCACATTATGCCACAACCAAACCTTTCCTCCCTCACCATGTCTCTCATCATTCTTTTATGATGACACATTTCATTAGAGATTCATAGCCCTAACCTACACCAAACCATGCCATTATCACAATATTTGTAGAACATGGCTACACCCCCAATATAGAAAAGTAAAATTTCCCCATCCACACATCCTTCTTATAAAAAAATCACAATAAAAAAATATATCCATATATCCACATATCCATAAATCATAACTCATAATCATCATCCATGCATTCATCATCACATAACATATATACATCCAAAAAAAATAACATACATCATAAATCCATAAAGCTCATAAATAATCCATAGTCACATACATCACAAATAGGCCTCAAATAATTCTCATCTCATACACACACATATAAAAAAGGGTGCAATGTGTCACAATCAAAGTACAAATAATCTTCATGGAGCTCAGTGAAGTATATACAAACGTGTTTCATCCATATACAAAATATCATACATATCTACAATCCCATAAATGTTGCTAGCTCTGACTAGCACTATCATCTAGCCCCTTAGGAGGTAATGATGAACTCAAATATATATTTAATGTGACTAAGCACGTCTCCTAAAGATGCACCACAAATAAATACTTATTTTACATAATTAAAATAATTATTTCTTGGGCAAGGTGTACAACACCCTTTTTCTTACACATCATAGGATTATGACAATTGTAATCATATGGAATGAGACACAAAACTATAACTATGCTAAGTGCTCTCTAAGTAAACTTGAAAACCTAGGTGTGAATAGGTCCTAAAAATTAATTAGCTAGGGAATGATCTATTCACACCAACATCCCTCCTTAAGTGCAACTTAGTGAGAAACAAAAAAATGCATATATGAAAATATGGGTAGTGGTAACAAGGCCTAATAATGTAAATATGTACAAACAATCTCTCACAAAAGGAGAAAAGGAGAAAAATCATAGGAAAAAACTCCTCTCTAAAAGAGAAAACATGAAAAAGTGAAGGACTTGAGAATGCCTCCGAAGGAAAACTCTCTTCACCCCAAGCATTGATTGTGATTGAAGATAACAAGATGATGCCAAAAACAAGATGATGCCAAAGGCTTAATGAATATGTCTACACCTTGCTCCTTAGTAAATAAGAAATCCAAGCTAAGAAATCCATTCTAATGAGATTCTTGATGAAGTGAATGTGAATATCTATTTGTTTAGTCTTCTAATTCTCCACTAAGTGTGAAATGTGAATGACACTTTTATTATTACACTAAAGAGTAGTAGGATGATGAAGAGGACAAGTGAACTCAATCACTAATTTTTGAAGCCAAATAATCTCCTAGATTTTCAAAACTATGCCTCAGTACACATATGTTGTTGATGATAATGAAATAACTATCTATTTCTTGCAATACCATTAAATTGTACTAAAATCAAAGTAGAAGATAAAATTATAAGTATACTTTTGATTGTCAACAGATCTCTAGCCTAGTTTTAGTTGGTGAAGCCCACAATCTAAGAAGCTTCTAATGTGTCATGAATTCCAATATGAGATGTTCCCTACATATACCTTTTAATATTTCTTTACCTAGCTTACAATGACTCTCATGAATATCCTAAGAGAAATTAGAGACAAGTCCAACCATAAAGGAAATATCAAGATGACTATGTTTCAAGTACTAAAGAATACCAGTCTATTATCAATACAAAGTAACATTAACTATGAGAGTATTGTAATTGGTAGAAATAAAGGTGTGGGGGGAGGCTTACAACTAACCATACCAAATATTTGAAGTAAACTAAGAGCATTCTTTTACTTAAAAATGAATATTCCATCAAAAAAATGTAGAAACTTATGACAAATGAATACACATAAAAGACCTAGATTAGTCATATCAAAAATCTCCATCAATGCTCACTGGACACTCTAGATCATGGAAGTGAAAATATATATGAATATAAAACCATCCACATATAACAAATTAATCAAAATATCCCCTCCATATCTCTGAGTATAATTTTAGGATCAAAATGATAGCATATAAAGCTAGAAGAAAGAAATAAGTTGATCATCTTCTCATACCAAGCTCAAGGGACTTGTTTGAGACCATATGATGAATTACAAACCTGAAAACATGAGAAGATTCCTACACAAAACTAGGATGGTTTTGTATGTAGTTATCCTTGTGAATATCAAGATACAAGAAGGAACTCATCACATCCAATTGAAAAACTAGCAATCCTCGAGATGCAACTAGATAAAGTAAAAGATAAATGGAATGCATCTTGGAAATATGAGGAAAGATCTTAAAATAGTCAAGGCTCTCAACTTGAGAAAACCCTTAGTGAAAAGATGTGGCTTGTAATTTTTAATAGAACGTTTACTACATGTTTGGTTTGCTACAACCACTTGCACCAAACCAACTTTCTTCCCTTGGGAAGAGGAACAAATACCATGTATGACTCCTCATCAAAGAGGAATAATCCTTAGCCATAACATTCTCCCACTCATTTGAAAACTTATGAGGATTAACTGAAAGTGCACGGCTAAAATGGTTGACACTTGAACTATGTGAATGATTGCAACGAGGATTTATGAGATCATCAATGAGAGGTCCAACCATCTCAAGATTTATACAAACTTAATGAGGAAAAGACTATGCACCAAGAGGAGGTGGACCAAGACCATCTTCAAAATCACCCTCAAGAAGCAAAACATCCTCAAGTGATGAAGAAGGTGGAGTAGGCAGTAATGAAGAAGTGAGGGATGGAGTATCAATTTGTATGAAAGACTCATAAAATTAGATATATTGCAAAAAAATAAACATCCCAAGCAACATGACCAAATGATCTATAGGCCTTCAAATCCTCACAATAACCAATAAAAATCAAATATTGAATCTTCTTATGCATTACCTTATTTCAACCATGTCTAGAAAGAATGTCAAATCCTCACAATCAAATACTCTAAAAAAGGAAACATCAAGCTTCATGTATGAGACCAAGCCTCCTTAAGAGGCATATTATGCACTACCATGTGAGACATATAGTTTTGAATGTAGTTGGTACAATTGATTGCTTCAACTCAAAATATTGGAGTCATGAACCTAGGTTAAACTATACAAGTGGCCATCTCCCATAAATTTCTATTCTTCCTATTGGCTCTACACCATTCTATTGAGGTGTAACGTACATATTTAAAATAAACATCAAATTAATCATATTAACAAGAAATAATCACAAGTACATCAGTACATGAGAAATTACTCCATACAATCCATTCCCTCATATGACATATTGTCCATACATGAATCATAAGTATATGAGATAATGTGATACAATAATTAACTTAGGCATTCCATCACCAACAAGTCATAATAACATAAAAATTGACTTAGGTAGTCCATCACCAACAAGTCATAATAATAGAAGGAAAGTACAAGTAATGAACATAAGCATTGAAATATTTAGTAGTCTAATCTAATAGGTCATCTGAAATCAAAGGACGAGAGCATGGTCTAGACTCTTTTTTTGCCCAACCATGAAGCTTATGCTTCCCTAGAGAGTTCTTCTTGACATGAAGAACCATCGACCCTACATGAGATGCTTAGCAAAAATTAATTGATGAACAAGATGGAATTTGGTGCATGCCTACTATATTTACATGCAATTCTATCATATGAGAACATGTTATGATCAATACTAGGATATGGCATAGAGCAAATATATATAATAAATCCCTCTATTTCAATGGTCTAAGTAGCATGGCCAAGCATATACCCGTATACAACTAATAAAAGTAGAACTAAAAAAATTAGTCTACACTCCTTGATAACCCATATTTCACACATGTCCCAAAAGGTAAACTTTCCACAAACACTCATGAAAACAATAACATGTATAATGATCACAGTAAATAAATAAACACTCATTATCCTTTTAGGGAAATGATAATATTAATGTCTTTTATTAATTCAAATCTTTCATACATTACTATTTCCATTTCTATGCAATATATAATGTGAGTACATACTTTTCTCATTCTCATTCAATAATGACTAATTTAAATATCTTACAAATTTAACCATAAAAATTAAATTTGCAACATATACAATTTAAAAATCAGATTAACATAGTCCTAATAATACAACGATATCTATTTCATTTGTTAATGAAATTTAAAAATTCAAAATATTATAGAAAGTTATTTAATAGGGGAACAAAACCTAGAAATCGTTTGGACATATTTGCAATACTTAATGAGAAGTTTGAAGGGAAAGTGACTGATAATCATAAATTTTAAATGGAAGAATACAGTGGTTTTTAAAAAATAATAATGTCAACAACAAGAGCTCAATTCCTTTTAGTTTTTTTCAATTTATTTACTTATTGTCATGCAAAATTTAATTCTAATATTTTTCCTTCCATGTATATTAATCTTGGAAGGTTTTCTAAATTTCAATCAATGCTAGTTTTTTTTAGTTTTTTTTTATGTAAAATAACTAAATTTATAAGTTATTTTAAATTTAAATTGACTAATTTTTTAAACAACAAACTCTCAAAAAAGCTGCTACATAAATCTATACATAATAATTTAAATAAAACTAATATTGCTACAACTGCTACTTAAATCTATTCACAATAATTTAAATAAAACTAACATTGCTACCAAAGGTTTATTACAAGTTTATTTGTTACCTATTTTTTTTTCTTTTTTAATTATAATTTTCATCCTGGAGAGGTTTACTAAAAAAAAAATTGTTATCTAAAGTGTCCAAATTTAGACTTATATGCCAAGTTCAAAAGTTTATTTCAGCTTTAAAGAGTAGTTTTTCTATAAGAAAAAGAGAGAAAGATTACTTGCTTGGCAATAAAATTTTCCAAAAGTTGTTTCTTGCAATCCTACCTTTTTCATTACTAGTTACTTATTTAACAAATTTTCTTCATATTTTCTCATGAAAATTTAGTTTTAACTTTAGTTTCTAATTTTAGATCTAGACTTAGTTGCCTTGGAGATTGTGGGGGAAAGAAGTTCGGTGAGATTCCCTTTCAAGTTTAAAAACATGTGGTTCAGAGACCTCGCTTTCTTGGATTTGATTAGAAGTTGGTGGGAAAATTGCAATCTGGTAGGCTCCAAGTTGTTTATCATTGTAACCAAATTGAGAGTGATTAAACAAAACCTGAGACTGTGGAATAGGGAGCACTTTAAAAATATTTTCAAGGAGAAAAAGGAAACAAAATCGGCTCTAGAGATGCTATCAGAGGAAGTTATTAAGAACGGGATGGATAACCATCGCTTCCAGGAAGAACAGGATCTTTTGAAGAAGTTGGGTGATGTTTCAGAAAAGGAAGAATTTTTTTGGCACTTAGAAGAGGGGGATTCATTACTCATGAGTTCTCTTCATTCAAAAAGAGCACTCATAAATTGAAGTTCCCTAAAGCTGTCTCAATGGAGATAGTGGCAAGAGTTTCAGAATATGAAAGAAGAGGTCTGAGAATTTTCTAGACAAACTATCTAGCTCTTGGCGAGGGCATCAGCATAAAATATAGATGGCTTGATTGCAGCATGTTGGTGTGTCTCAAAGCGTGGCATCTTAATGGAATAAAGGTAAAGATTATCGGAAAAGGAATGCCTAAATGACTACTGGTGATTAAGAATTTAAAAATGTGGGAAAAGGATAAGAACATGATAAAGTAATAGAAAGTGATAGAAATAAAGTAAAGAACATGTGGTGATGAAATGGATGTCTTTGAAACCTGCACATGATATCTAAATTTTGGGGCTATATAGGGGTTTTCCTCAATGAAAACGTTTTTGGTGTTTACACCTCGAACCAAGAGAGAAGATAGAGAGGCCGAAATGGAAGCACATGGTGAAAGAAAAACCCACTCAGAAGTAGAACCCACACCCCAAAGTATGAGTGATAAAAGAAAACCCCGCTTGAGGAGGAGAACTTGTATCACAAAGGAGGTGATAAAAGCAATCCTTGCTCAAGGAGGAGAACCTGTATCATGAAGTATGCAAATAGTAGGGGATATGGAATCCCAGGATGCTCACAAGCATGAGGCAAGGGAGATGAAGCTAAGAGAGCTTAGAAGTGCTTGAAGCAGCTATGGAAAGCTATGTGTAAGCAAGATTTGGACAGTAGAAGGCTAAAGCCAAAGAAAGAGAGGAGATAGAAGCAGAAGAATGGAGCTAGAAGAAGTTGGAGAA
>VDFB02230054.1:0-23016 GCA_007258455.2 Sequoia sempervirens
TAATGACTAAAATTCTTATATAAAATAATGTTTAAATATTTTTTTGTATCAATGTTTTAGATCCATTTTTAGAAGGAATAAGAAAGTAATTGGTAGGTTGTACAGATTAGTTGGTCCCTTCTTATGTAGCCATATTTGTAGTCCACCTTCTTATTTTTTTTCTCATTTTTATAATAGATCACAAGATATGATTTGAAATATTACCACAAACACAAATTTATAATATTTCCATAAACATTTCACTTGCTATTTTTTCTATCATCACTCTCCCTTTTCTTACCTTGAATAAAACAAACCCAACAATAATTTTTCCCACAAACATTTTCCTCAAATGAATGATTTAAATTATCTTCCATTTTCAAAGAGTGAAGTCATTTACCACTAGTCCAATTCTCTTTGATGGATAATTTCATTACATACTTACCAAAGTATTACAATATTCATTTTTGCTAGTCCAATTCTGTTTCATGGCTAATTTTATTACCAACTTATCAAAGTATTACAATATTTATTTTAATTAAACTTTATTTCAAATGGGGTTCTGCAATGCAAACAAGAGGGATTTCTTTTTAATTTGATAAGGGGAGGGGAATCTCATATTTTTGGTTCAAGCTTTCTAAAAGTTTATAAAAATTATCTTTTTTGGAAATAATAGAGCTAAGACATTCTATGAATACTTGAGAGATTTAAGCCCTAACTCTATCCATTCTTTAGAAGGAAGCAATAGTACTTTAAACTTAATCTCTCAACCCACAATTTTTGTCTTTGTTTATTTTTGTAATTTCTTTAACTTCTTAAGAATAATTGCACAACATCATTTTTATAGTCTATTTAAATTTCAACTATCTTTTATAAAAGATGATGGAATATATTTAGAATCTACATAGACCATGCAAAATGTGTAATATTTTTGTGCTATTTCTAGATACTATTATGTTCTTTCTTTTTGTTTATTAATTAAATAAAGCTAAATTATATAAATAATAATGCAATTCAAAATGGAACTGCATAGAAAAGAAGAATAAAATGATACATAAAAGGGGAAGGCGCTTCACATAGCTATGTTTGAATATTTTACTTTTATTTTATCTTAGAATGAAATGATAGAGTAGTTGTTGGATTCTTAGTTGAAATTCATCTTTTTTTATAAAATTCAATAAAAACACATTATCACACTTTCATTTAAGTTAATGGAAAATAATCTTACTAAAATAATATAATTAAGAAAATAGTTTAATAAAAACATCGAATATTTATGATGTCTTGATCTTGAATTATTATTTAATATTGAACTAAACAATATTTCAAATAGATAAGAATGTTCTAACAAAAGCAATTATAAAAAAATTGTTCAACAACTATAACAAAGATAACATAACTAATAGACTTAAGATGCAATAAATTAAGAAAGCATATTTAAGTAAATGACAAAGATGCAAAGTCTTGTTCCTCCAAAAGCACAGAATATTGCAGACATCCAAGCATAAATTGTTATCCTTCACTTTTCTTGTATACAAAAGTTTTATAAGACACTATTTCTCTACACTCCCTTGTTAAGAAAATACTCCGAACCATGACTCCATTAACAAAGTTTTATGGCGCTGAATTCAGATTTGATTTAAAGGTCAGGGCTCAAACAGACTCATATTGTAGCTTTAATTAATCAATTTCAAAGCTTGAATGGAAAGAACTCATTTAAACCAATCCTCAATTTAACAGTTGCTTCAATGCCTGTTAGATTTTCTCCTCCAAATCATTGCTTGTGTACCTCTTTTCTCTGTAGATGTGTCGCTTTTCTTCTTTCCATCCTTAACTCTTTTCTTTTTGTTGCACTGAGATACATGCTCTTCCAACTGTGAAATCGGCAGACTCGGATCATGAATCATCTCACTCTGTTTCTCACTTTTCTTCAACAGATCAGATGCCGTCCCCTTTGATTTCTCGTTTTCTTCAATGGACTTTACATCATCCTTTGAATTTCCTACCATAACCCATTCCTCTGTGCAAGGGATTGTAGGTGATGAATCAACCTCCAACACCAGACTTTCAACTTTGTTTCTTTTCAAATTAACTGCATCTTTATCAACCATTGTGCATTCCCCAGTTCCAGACACAATTTGTCTGGTTTCAGAAGAGCCTTGTTCAAAAATTTCTACTACCACATAATTATTATTGTCTTCTTCAGGGGAAGCCTTAATTTGCAAATCTTGCATTTGAGAAGGCAGAGACTCCTCTCTTTTTTCATTACTCACAGAAACCTCAATTGGCAACTCCTTGCTCTTGAATTTCTCGTTGAGATTCTTCTGCAAGCACCTTGCAGAACCGTCTTCTCTAGTAGAATCTTGTCTCGATTTTGTGGCAGTGATGTCATCTACAGTCTCTTGCAAGTTAACCAGCTGATCACGAATCACAGCCTTTCTTGATTCCCGCACAAAAGGAATTGCTCCCTGCATTTCACAACGGTTAAGATTTTAGGGAAACGGAGAACATTCTGATTCGAATTTTTTTCTTTTTAACGGAGAACATTCTGATTTGAAATTTTTACGAGAAAAAGAAAAGAAGAAATTGCACTATAAACAAATCAATTCCATAGGTAAATTTCCCTATCGAAACTGCAGAATGAAATTTGCAGTTGAGATAAATTTCCCAAAGAGAAAGACACATTAGCCTCACCCTTGTCTGTCAAATAAAAAATAAAAGGTTTTCACAGTTCAGGACATTGGACACAGTTTTTCACAGAAGCTTTGCAAACTAAAAAGATCTTGCATTTTCAAAAAAATCTGTAAATATAATTTTAAAAAATCTACTCATCTAGAAAAAAATGAAAAACTCCAAAAGAAAAGCTGTAAAGAATCTCAAAATCTGTAACTGATTTTAGTCCAAGAAGAACCCAATC
The DNA here is from genome assembly GCA_007258455.2 of Sequoia sempervirens. Lineage (NCBI taxonomy): Eukaryota > Viridiplantae > Streptophyta > Pinopsida > Cupressales > Cupressaceae > Sequoia > Sequoia sempervirens. The sequence goes on from VDFB02230054.1 coordinate 2,897, forward strand.
AAGAACTAATTTACCCTTTTCCTTTATAAGATTAAAAGAGAATAAAAGAAAGAAAAAAGGCGAACCTGAATTTCTGCAGCCTCTGCAGAACTTGACTGAATTTCATCCATGGCAGGCGCCTTTGTGGATTTGGGTGTCTCTGAATTGACTGGAATTGAGACGACGCTCTTGGGTTTTATAAACCTTGGGCGCATTCTCTGATTTTAGAAGTTGCAGCGTAAGGATTTGGATAATAACAATGCGGCCTTTGACAATATCGCTCAAAACTTCAACGGATATAAATTTGAGCATAAATATAATTAAATTCTTAAATAAATTAAATTTTGAAAATTAAAACCCTATGAAAGTAAAATAAAATTGTTAAAGCTTGAATTTTAATTTATTATGATTTTATTGTTAAAAACAAGAGTTCTAAAAGAGTTGGAGTCCCTGCCTAAGGGAATAAATTTGGGTTATGCCTATTTGCAATTGAGTGAGAAACAAATTAGTATTTGGAAAACTAATTAAATCCAATTTGTGGGAGAGTTTAAGTAGAACACAAGGATCTATAATTAACATTAGTTTAGATCTTGGTTTGATAGGGTTGGACACAGAATCATCTCATAACACAAATTGAGTGAGACATTGAAATACAACTAGGTTCATTTTCCCACGTCAAATAGTCTCTAATTAATAACTCAAATTGAGTGAGACATGGAAATATAGCTAGACTCATTTATCCAAGTGAAATAGTCTCCAATTAACCACCAATGGGAAAAATTTGTGCCCACACACTTAGTTAAAATAGCAACCATTAAATAAATCAACATAATATCAAGATATTTAAGGAATAAAACCACTAACTATATAGATCATCTCATAAAGTTTCTAATGTTGATCCAAGTATTATAATGACTATATATGTATGTATGTATGTATGTATGTATGTATATATGTATGTATGTGTATGTGTATGTGTATGTGTATGTGTATGTGTATGTGTATATATATATGTGTATGTGTATGTGTATGTATATGTATATATGTATACATGTATGTGTATGTGTATGTGTATATGTATATGTATATATATATGTATATATGTATATATATATGTATATGTATATGCATATGTGTATATATATATGTATATGTATGTGTATGTGTATGTGTATGTGTATGTGTATATAGATATGTATATATGTATATATGTATATATATATGTATGTATGCGCATGTATATACACACATACATATAGAAAAATTGCTAGATTTCAAACAAAAAAGTTACAACATACAAATCTCATAAGAGATAGTTGGTAACATTAGTGGCAGTAGAAAATATCATCAATATCTAAATCAAAATCTGAATGCAAAATCAAGGAGCACAATAAGACACATAAGCTAATGTACCATTGTGATAGGAATATGATGTCCATTATCACTTTGTCCATAAGATGGTTGTAGGTGGTAGAGTCACAATATACAAGGATAAGACTTTGGTTAATATTGTGGATTTTTCCACTAAGCAAATAATCACATATAAGTTTTGAAGTACAACTAGACTCATTTACTCAAGTGAAATAGTCTCTAGTTAACCATCGAAGGGAAAAACTTGTGCCCACACACTTAGTTAAAATACCAACCATTGAATAAATCAACATAATATCAAGATATTTTGGATATAAAATCCCTAACTATAAATCATCTCATAAAGTTTATAATATTGAGCCAAGTATTACAATGACTAGTTTTATATATATGTGTATAGATAATATGTATAAATATGTATACATGCATACATACATATATGTGTGTGTGTGTGTATATAAATCCATACATATATATAATTAGTCATTATATATCAATATATAGTAATGATATATATATATATATATATATATATATTTATTTATTTATTTATTTATTTATTTATTGAAAATAGGAAAGAAGAAACATTGTTAGATTTCAAACAAACAAGTTACAACATACATATCCTATAAGAGATAGTTGGGCACATTAACTTGGCAATAAAAAATATCATCAATATCTAAATCAAAACTTGAATGCAAAACCAAGGAGCACAATAAGGCACATTACCTAATGTACCATGGTGATAGGAATAAGATGTTCATTATCACTTTGTCCATAAAATGGTTGTAGGTGGTAGAGTCACAGTATAGAATGACACTTTGGTTAATATTGTGGAATTTTTCACTTAGCCAATAATCAGATATAAATTTTGTTGGTGTAGATCTAGGCCCTATGTCTTTCATCCTCTAGCACTTGATTCATCGTTTTTAATTTTCTTATTGTTATTTTGCAATGTGAATGTTGAGTGGGAGAATATAAGGATTAGGTGTACAATTCATTTGGTAAGTTTTATGTCTTGATTACTCATATTTAAGCATGTAGATGATAAATAATTTATGATATTCAAACATCATGAAATGTGTAGATTATTTATTCTTTTCAAAATACTTGGAATGCGGGCCTAGGGATGAAATTCTCCTTAGGTTGAAAGCCGTGAGGAGCAATCAGGAGTAGGAAGACATCGGGATCATGGTAACCCACAGACAACCACTCACATTCAAAGCTCCACAATGAGGATTTGGACGTCAAAGTCATCAGGGAGGCACTTGACACATGCCAGAGTCAATTACAAAGTCCTTGGAGGCATCTGATTTGTCATCTTGCTTGTGCAAGTACGAGGAATGTGGAGACAAGAAGATTCACGGACATTTGGGCTCTACCATAATTAAACAATGAACAAGGCACGACATCTCACAAAGGAAAACTTGTAGTTCAGGTGTGGAAAGGTCTTCAGTTGGTTTGAGTTAATTCCTTTGACTTCAATCATTTTGAGGTATACAGGTAGGAACTAGCAGAAATTTTTCATGTAAAGGCCATTTAGGAACGACGATGATGAGACGACGGTCCACATACAGCGGTCTATAAAGACAGACCCACCAAACATTCTCACTTAGTAATTTTTCCTCAGATAAGTCTGGATGACAAGAGAGGGCAGGGCTTCCACATCGCAGGCAGAAGAGAAGGCGCAACCATTTACAAATGGAAATTAGGCGATGGTAAGCCACAGATGGTGGCCCCACAAAGATGGATCCATAGGGCACCTAAACTTAATTTTTTATTGAAGTCCTAATAAGAAATGGTTTGGGTAGAGTCCACAGTGTGGACGAATGGAGCAACTCAGGAATTCATATTGGTGATGAAGGTAGGGTGGTTTGCAAATGGACCCCGGCAAGGAGATCTTTCAACTTTACATTTTTGTTTGGAAACCTTGAACAACAAGGAGGACCGTGGAGTCCGCAGTGCAGGTAGAAATGATAGCTCAACCATTAGGGGATGACATTAAGGTAACAATGAGTAGTGGGCGGTGGCCACAAGGAATTTTCCGCATGCTAGGATTTGGCATGTTTTGGTCACCCAGTGGAAGTGGCTCTAGTGGGACCCGCAATGCGAGATGCAAGCAAAGGTAACCCATTTGAGAACGGTTGCATGATAGCAGTCGCCCACATGCAGCAGCCTGAAAGGGATGACCCATGTGGCATGACTTAAATGTTTGTGCATTGGTCAGAGGTGACCTTGGCAAGATTTGAGATATGGGAGGTAGGCAAAGAATGGTCATTTTCCAACAACATTAATGACGCCACCACCCACAAGAACGAAGTCCCAAGGAGTCAAAGACTTAGGTTTCTATTTGAAGTTTGGTATTTTGTGTTTCAATCAGGATGATGACGAGGAGGATGTGGGCCATAGAGGAGTCGATGCTCTATGAAGAACAATGACAATGGGGTAAAGTCCTGCATTGCCTTTTAAGGGCTCAATCCAAATGTTTTAAACAAATTTCTAAAGGATTTTGGTGCAGAATAGGTTGCCAAGATGGTTGTCAAGTATTTTCAAGGGTTTTCTTTTAATAATTTCAATTAATTTAAAAGAACCTTATTCAAAAAATACATTCTTTAAAATGACGACGACAGACTAACCTAAAAAGTGCAAAGAAATTTGATGAAGGTCCAGTCTTGATCCCCTAAGATGCAATGCGTGCGCAGGAGGTTTGATTGTCATTTGCTATGACAAATTCCAACTAGAAAAAGGTGAAAATGATAGGTCAAGAAAACCTTTTTATAGGAAAAAGTTAATTAATTACCTACATTAAGTGTGTGTACAATAGCTAGCGAGGTAGATGGGCACGAAGCTCGATGGGCTAGTGGTGGGAAAAGTGGAGCCCACACTAGGGAGAGACCTCCAGGATTCGTTGTCGATGAACGATTAAGGGATGACAGATACGAAGATTGTGGGACTCGCCATGTGGATGGATGTCCCACATCTGGTGAAGTTTTAATAGTGATCAAAAGATAGTGTCGTGTAAGGGGAAGCTCGGAAGCGCGGACCCACAAGACACCAAAGAAAAATGCTAAGGGAAGTCCACAAGGGAACCTCCGCAGGAGACAAACACATGGAATATTTTAGGGTGGTTAATTTTGGTCAACTAAGGATGATGACTTTAGGGTCCCTAACTATCTTAAAATGAAAATTAGGGGCACACTAAATGAGGCAAGGCAAAAAAATGACCTGGTGATACCGAAAAGAGAGGGTGCTTGTTTTCAATTGGGTGTGTGTGCTATAAGCACAAAAAATGGCAAGTCTGCTAGGAGAATGCTCTTGAGCATTCTAAGGGTAAAGATTCATTTAGAACCCAAAATCTCTAGTTTTGTAGACCAAAAGCTGATTTCCCTATGTGAACTAGGAACTCAAAGGAGGATGGGATCCTTAGTTGAATCAAGTCATGACAATATCTCATAAGTGTGTGTACAGGGAGTTCATTCTCTTTCATCAGAAACCATAATGAATAGTCATTAATCATTCAAGGCAAGCTATGTAGGTTTTCTAAACCCAAAAGTAACTTGGACATGGCTCCACTACTAGTCAGGCATCCATAGCCCTGATGGAGTTGTCGCTATGACCCAATGAACATCACTCTATTGCTAGCTGGGCATCCATAGCCCCGATAGAGTTGCTCACACACCCACACAGTTGCTTGTTTTAGCACTATCTTTCTTTTCTTTCTTTTCTATGATATTTTCTTTTGGTACTCTCTTCTTTTGCTCAACTGTGTAAGAATTGAACATTACTATGGGTTTGGAATCACAGTGGTCACTAGAGCAGACTCAAGATTTTTAACTTGCTAAGACCTCATAAAATCTATTGTGCAGCCCTTTAGAAACATTTGAAGTGTGTTCTTGTGCATGATCTAAAATAAGTGTGAAAAGAATCAAATAAGGGTTATGTTCTAGATCAAGTTAGAGTTCAAGTATGGAGATCCACTTCATGAGAGTGGTTAGAAATTAATCGTTATGAATGAATATTTATCTAGAGAACAAATAGGAGTGGACAACAAAGTAGGTCATCTGATAGGCCAAGCACGACCACTGCATCAAGAGTGAAGGAACCTGTCAGCAAAAATGAGAGCTGGGAAAGCAAGCAAAACTTGAAGTGAAGGCACAACAGCAAAGCAAAAGAACATAAACTAACCTATATACAACTATATACAAAAGACGAGCTTGAAAAGCTCAGGCAAGGAAATAATGCTTAAGGTGTTTCCTGTCGATGAGTAATGGGACATCTTCTCCAGTGAGTGACTTGAGGTGAAAGGCATTATCTCCTAAAATTTCTGAAATCTAAAAGGGGCCAAGCCAGAGCTTGTCAATTTTTTTATGTCCCCCTTTCTTTCCATGGGCCTTGTCCCAACAAAGAACTAAATCAACAATCCTAAAAACCTTCACTTTCACTTGGCAATTGAACCATCTCTTAACTATGCCCTGGTGTTTGGAAAAAAATTCAATTGCTCAATCATACACTTCTTCTAGATGCAACAACTTAGCTAAACAAGCTTCTTGATGGTCTCCTTCATCATAGTGTGTGTTGAGAAACTGGAGTGTGGGGATCTTGAGGTGGACAGGAAAGATGGGCTCTAGGCCATAGACAAGATGGAACATCTAATCACCTAGAGAAGCCTTATGGCATGTGCAATCTACCCAAAGAGAAAAGTGCAACAAAGTGTGACAGTCCTTGGGATTCCTATCAAGAAGTTTCTTGATCATAGTTATCATATTTTTATTTGTTGACTCAGCTAGGCCATTTCTTGAGGGTAATAGTTGGAAAAAATTTAAATGCAATCCCGTAATTGAAGGCCCAACTAGCAAACTTAAGAGACGAAAATGAGGGGCCATTATCACACACAAGGGAATATAGACAATCGAAGTGATTCAATATAAAACTTTCTAAAAATGTAATAACAACTTTAGTAGTGCACTACCTATATTTTATTGGTCCTTTCCATCTAGTACAATAATTGAAAGTAGTTAGAATGTATCTATGGCCTACAGAGGATGGTGGGCTTACTAGACCAATGAAGTCGAGGCCCCATTGAGTGAATGACCTTACCTCTAGGACTAGTTGTAACGAGATGGTAGCATTTCTTTCTCTGGTAGCAGTGGTTTGGAAAATGTGATAGGTCCTGACATGGTTATGCATGACCTTAAATACAATCAGCCAGTAACACCCAATTCATAGAATCTAGTGAGCGGTTGAAGGGCCAAATCAATGACTAGTGCCAAATTTATCATGAAATTCCTTTAGTACCCCAGCTACTTCCTCTTTTCCAAGGAATCTAATGTAGATTCCCTCATGGTTTCTCTTGTATAGTATAGATCCTTGCAACATGTAGCTACTTCTCCTTAGTATTAGAGCACTCTTTTGTACTCTTTGTAGATGGGATTGACACTTGTTGTTAAGCAAGTAGTAGATAATGTTGTTGTACCACTCTCTAGGAGAAACATCTTCCAGCTAGTATTGTTGCACTGTGATTTTGGCTCCTGTTTCAGCTATTATTTTGGTCAAAGCCTACCCTCAGACCAATTTCATGGGATAAATATCCATATCGTATTCCTATAATAAAGAGACCAACTTTTCTCTCCTTTCTCCCAACTCATTTTGCATTAACAGGGTCTTCAATGCTAGATCTAACACAATTTTGAATGTCTTGATTACGCAAAATATAATGCCAAAATTTCTTGACTCCTCTAACCAAGGCATACACCTTATTTTTGACATTGCAATATCCCAACTCTACATCCTTTAGTAGAGCACTCATGAAGGCAATCGGGTGTTCACTTCCTTCGTCATCTTTCTGTGTCAATATTATGGCACAAGAGTGATCTGAGGTAAATGAGTAGATATAGAATGGCTTCAGATAATCTAGACTAACTAGCATTGGTGCATTAGCAATTTTTTTCTTGATTTCCTCAAAATCCTGCTTGGTTTCAGGCGTCCATTCCACTTTGGCATCTTGCTTCAGCATAACATTCAATGGCTTCAATATATCAGCAAAGCCTGTGGTGAACTCTCTGATGAAGTTGATCTTTCCAAAGAAATATTTCAATTCCTTCTTGTTGCTTGGAACCTGAATTTTTAAAATAGCTTGGATACATTTAGGGTCTACTGAGATTCCTTTTTTTTAGATTATGTGCCCTAGTAGTTTGTCTTTCGTAACTCTAAAGACACATTTCTTCAAATTCAAGGAAATTCCAAACTCTCTGAATTTCTGGAAGACCTTACATAGATCAGAGATGTGGTCTCCTCTTTTCTTTGAAAACATAGTTAGATCATCCATATAGATGATAATGCATTTTTCAATTAGGTCCTTGAAGGAAGTATACATGGCACACTGAAATGTTGCATAGGCATTGATTAGTCCAAACAACATTCTTTTGTATGCAAAATTTCCCCATTTTGTAGTAAAAGTCATTTTTTGCCTATCTTTGTATTCACCATAACTTGATTGTACCCTGAGTATCCTTACAAAAAGGACATCATCTAAGATCCATTAAATATTTGCAATACTTCATCCAATGAGGGTACTAGATAATTGTCCTTTCTTGAGGCTCTATTTAGGTTCCAGAAGTTGATGCATAATCTAATTTCTTTGTTCTTTTTCATAACTAGAACCAGGTTTTCCACCCACATGGAGTGTCTGACTGGGAAGATTATCCTTACGAACAATAGCTTCTAAACTTCTTTAAAAATAATATGTTCAAGGAATGTATTGATTGGTCATTGCCAATGTCGAAAGAGTCTTACATACGGCTTAAGAGGGATGGTATGAGTAATGATTGAGGTATCATATGTCATCAAGTCCTCATAGCTCCAAGTGATCACATCATGATACATGCACAAGGCATCAATGAGCCCTTTCCTTTCTTCTAGTGTGCACACTTTACCTATGAACACATTCTTGGCTTCCTCAACTATTTCTAGGTTGTGAGCATCTAACTGTTTTTCAATTGAATCCTTCTTTGTTTGTTGACCTTGACCCCTTATCTAATCTAAGTAAAATATTCACTTGATCTAAGCCATGCCTCAGGGTATCATCTTTGTTTTGAGGTTAAAAACCCCTTCTATGTCTAATTCAGCTTCTTCGAGTTCGACCTCATCAGTTATTTGAGTTGTAAACACATCGGAGGGTGCTCCCACAAAGTTGGTTTACAATTTCTAGGAGATTCTGATTTTTGCTAAAATCACATATTTTTAGAAAATATAATGATTTATGCCTTAAAAATTTCAATTTAAAGCATTCCAATTAAAGAGAGTTTTATTGAACTTCCTTAGATCAAACCCCCTTGGATATAACCGCACTAGTTTTAAACCACACCTATAACAGAGGCGCTTTTACACCTATCAAAATACTGATAGAAAACTACTTTTGATTTACATTTTGGGGGATCAAATGAATTCATTTAAAATTTATTTTTTGTAAGTATGTAGTCTTTATTATAAGCTTCCCAAAAAGTATAATTTTAAATAAATTTAATTTTATTATTATATTTATTTTTTATTTGTTGTGAATGTAGGTTTTTTATGCCAAAAATCAAGCTCTTTGTTCTGCACATGTGGAAAAATGGAAGATTATAAATTTTATTTTTGAAAAATATGAGTGCACTAGATATTGAAGTCTGTGATCCAACAAAAAAAAATTGAATTTTTATACATACGAAAAAATTTATGTTTTATACAGTCTGCCTATGTCTAAATTATAATTGGTTTGGCTTTGAAACTTGATTGAGGAAAAAATATTCAATGAAACAATATGAAACCAATTGGAAGCACTAGATATCACAGTTACAAATCTAAATTCAAAAGAAATAGAATTTTATCCTTCATGGAAAAAAAACTATGTGTTATACGGTGAGCATCACTCCTTAAAAATAGTGTTTACTTAAAAAATTAGTTTTTGAAGGAGATGGAAAAAGAATTGCAATCTGATTCTAAAAAGTTTTGAAAAAAATATATTTAGAATTTATAGACAAAATGACACAAATCACTAGTTTGCATCATCTTCAAATTCCTCATGGTTTAACGGCTATAGGTGCCTGAAAGTGAAGATTTAATTAGAAAAACTTAGTTCATTATCCAGTTTAGCCAAAAATTGTAAAGTAGTATTGTGGGATCACCTTGGAGCTCATGATGAAATCCAAAATATGCATGACATCATTGAGCACTTGGAAATTGGTAACATTATTAGGAACTGATGGGGTAGAGGTAAGCTCAACAGTGAACTTCTTTAGGCCAGTTAGGGAAAGAGGCTAAAGGGTACTAGCCACTTGGGCTAAGGAATCAATAGTATGATTCTTGGACCATGGGATTAGTTGTATGTTAAATGCATCTAAGCCTTTTATGAGATCACATACTTTGTGCCTATAATTTTCTAACCTTCTATCATAGCAGGAATGCAACTTCCTAACTTGCTTCACTACCAACTCCGAATCACCAAAGACTTGTAAGATTTTAATCTTCTTTCTTAGTGTCATCAAGAGCCCATAGACTAGTGCTTCATACTCTGCTACATTGTTGGTACAATAAAACTAATTCCTATGAGCAAAAATGTATGCTTTACTTATGGGGAAAATGAGCTTGAAGCTAGCTCTAGCTCCTTTCTTGGACTTGGACCCGTCAAACCATAGCGTCCAAAATTTGGAGAACTCTTTCACTTTGGAGCCTACAAAGCTTATTTATTTTCCTGGAATTATATCTACTTTAGTAGCATCGAGTGATTACATGAGTTCAGCATGACCCTAGTTTGGCTACTCTATTTAGATTTCCCCTTTTGGGATGACTTTTCCCTTAATGTGGTCAACTGTTGTTTGGCACAGGTAACATTTGAATTATAAGTGGGAACTTTGTGCACCCTACACCATCTGGGTAATAAGAGCTCCTAAAAGTCCATTTTTTCTCCCAGATTGAGCTGATTTTGCACACATTTATGCATAAATTCTTGGAATCCATCCAGCAATCCAAGGTTACCATCCTCATAAGATTCTTCATCATTTGATTCTATCAGCATCTTTGTCCTCTGAGGTGCCTGGGTTGGGTTGGTAAGAGGACTACACAACACAAGAAGAATCTCTTCGGCCACTTCCTCTTCTGGGAATTCTTGTTAATCCTTAAATATGCCAAAGGGTAGTAATTTCCTAGTTTCATTTTAGAAAATAACACCTCATTTGTGTGGTTGTATTATGTGATCATGAAGTTCATGATTGATATGGATTTGGTTAGGAAACCCTTTCCAAGGTAGCCATAAGTGATAAAATTCTATTGCAACATATCTATTTAATGCCTCGATGAAATCTCTCCCTAATATGATTCTATATGTGTCAGGGATATCTGCAACCTAAATATCAATCGCCCGGTACACCCTTGAGTCAACAACAATCTACATGGGTATCTTGTTGATTTCTCCAACAGTGTTCACCTCTGTTTTGTCTAGTTGAGTCACCTTCCATCGAGAGGGAGTCATAACTATTCCCATAGCTTTGCATACTACCAAAGGCATAACATTTGTTGAGAATCCTAAATCGAGAAGACAATTGTGCAAATTCTTTCCAAATATTTTGATGGTGGTCAGGAAGGGAAGGGTCTCAAACTTCCCCTGGAACAATCCAATTGAGACATCGGCCTAAGCTACCTGAGCGTTATCCTTATCATTGGTTTTATCATGAGTTTCTGCTTGATTTTGTTCTTTAGCAGATTGTTTATTTGCTTGCTGATTTGGGGACTGATTTGCTTTCTTTCCTAGCATTTCCCTAATTACAAGCTCATTTTATTAATCATCAAAGGAGACCCTTTTGGCAGGTACTTCTTGGTCTAGTTTAGATGAGGTAGTCCCATTAAGCAACCTAAAGAGAGCATTCCTAACTGCTGTGACCCTAGGCAATTCAAAGGTTGGAAAGATTAGTTTCACTTTCTTAAATTCTTCTACCAAATATTCACATATTTGCTCATTTTTTTCCGAAAAAGATCTATCTTGAGAGGAGCTAGATGGTTGGTTTTGGGTTTGGTTTTGTTTCTTATTCTTATTGAATTATTGGGCAGGTACATAAGGGTAGCCCAGGTTATTACTAGAATTTGGTTCAAGTGGAGTGCTAAAGTTATTGGGAGAAGTAGAGGTCATAAAAGGGCTGCCTACTTGTCTATTTCTCAGATTTTAGGGAGTTTCCATTTGATGGAACATTTGGACCTCATCTTCACATGGTTCTTCCTCATCTACTGGAGCATTGTCTACTAAATCAAAGAGTTGGGATAAAGAGTTTTTTCCCCTTACCTCTTTTGCTTCTTCATTCTTTGGGGAAATGATCTACCTATCTAGCACGTTACTTTCACCTCGTGAGAAAGGAGCTTGATCAAGGGTGATCCAAAAATAATGGGTTACAGTTTTTGGCCAAACTTAACATTAAAATCAGGATTTTTGACTAGATATTCACTTTATTACACCTATAGTAGCTAAGCCATTAAGAATTTCAAGATGAATCAAACTAGTTATATGTTAGATCTTGAATCATTAACTACTGATATAACTTGGAGGGGATAATTAGTTCATTGACCTCCCTTCAAACAGACATGAACTACTGATATAACTCAAAGGGGCTAACTGATATCTTGAATTTCTGCAAGAACATGTTCTTTAATATATTCCAAGTGGTGATGGATCTTGTTGGCAGATGGATGTACCAATAAAAGAAATCTTCCTCCAAGGAGTAGGGAAAGATCCTATAAGCCACATCTCCATATCCTCTTTCCATATCCTTCAAGGTTGTTTGGAAGATCTTAATGTGCTCATTTTTTGTCCTTTGTGAATCATGAGGATAGAACTTAGTGCAAAATCCTTCTAGATTCTTTGGCATATCATGATAGTCATTGAAGGATAGGGGAGATGGGTTATTACCCAGCCAAGCCATGATGGAAGGTGGATGTTGCGTTGGCTATGCTATAGTAACTTGGGGCTACAAAGGGATAGCAGTAGTTGGGGCAGTGCCTTGGCTGTGAAGTGTTGGGATAGGGGCAGTGCCCTAACTATGTGAGGTGAAGAGCTAGAAGGCAGCTTGGAGTGGCTAGGGAGAGGAAGGTGTTGTCGGGAGTGAAGGAGAAGAGTGGAGCAAATGGATGGAAGGAGAAGGTGAGGATGGAGATGAAGTGGTGTGGATCTTAACACTCTTTGGAACCTCTGAGGGGAGAAGGAACCAATTTGATCCAGCTTAGAAAAAGGGCAGCGCTCCTTCTAGCACCAGTTCTATTGATGGGTTTTTTTTCACTTCTCAACATAGGCAACACACAAGTGCACTACCTCTCTTGAAGGACAACTTCCTACAAAAAAGTTGCAGAAAATTATCCCAAGGTCTCTCGGGTGTTAGGTCATGACTTCCAAAAACAACTCAGTTGATTGATGTGATTTGCTAGTAATCACAAAGGGCATGGAAAATTCACTAAGTTGGGAGGGAATTGGATCTTCAAATGGAGTTTCATGGAATTCTGAGAGTGAGGTGCAATTGCTATAAGTTCAAAACAGTAGTCTAAAACTCCATGTTTATCATCAAATTTGGCTTTACAATGATGCTTAAACTTTTCCTTAACTCTAGTTTCAAAGAAAAGTCAAAAGGGAAAGGGGATAGAAGGGTTCCTAGACCTGCAACTAATGTCGAATAGTGACAATGGAGGATGCTATAGTCGACAACCTTCCCAAAACAAAGTTTCACTTAACCAAAATGGCTTACAGTCTCATGAAACTAGTGTTATCTTCTAAGATCAGTAAATTTTCAACTATCCATTCACCATGAAGCATGAATGATAGATGAATTTTAAGTGAAACAATAAGTTAATGTTCATATTAGCTTTATAGTGTTTTTCATCATCAAGAAACAATAAAAAGAATGAACATGAAAGGAATCAACACTATAATAGTCTTCACTATGAATGTGCAGCATGAATATGAACTACTAAAATCAACTTGAAATACCTAGAAAACTAATACTAAATTCTAATTTTGAGGAGATGAATCATGCAACATGCGAGAAACACAAGAATCCACCAAAACAATGTAATTCTCATTAAAAAATTTGTAGCATGTCTTTACACAACTCAACTCTCTCTTGAAAATAAGAGGAGACCCCTATTTATAGTTTTCCAAAAGTGAAATGAATGGCTAGGATTTACTTTCATTGTGTGGAAAAGATTCATTTTACATTATGGTTTCACCTACCCCCAAAATGTAACATTATAAAAATATATTTTTATCCCATTCCTATTTCGTCCTCTGGTGGCTCTAACAATGTAGTAGTTTTTTCTTCTTGTGATTTCCTTCCTTTTCTAGCTATACTTTTAGAAACTCATCATCAATCACTGGCTTTCCTTCATTCTTCCGAAGGGTGGCACACTCCAAAAATTTCCAAATCAAAGTTGTGAGCTTGTTCCACTCCATGATATCTGATTGAAGGATCTGAAAGGTCGGCCTTTTAAATCTCCCAGTGATCTACTCCCAGTGCTTTGTGCACCTAGGCATGGCCTTAACAAACTGCACAAATTGGGTGAATGCTCTTACAACAAAGTCCATGAAATATAGCATTCGTGCATCACTAGCTCCTTACTCCATCTTTTTGTGGAAAAATGGCTTGATTTTCTCTAGGCCTAGCTCCAAGGCTAGCATGTCATAGTTTGTCATAGTATTTAGGTAGTCCTCGTTGCTAGTCCTATGCTCCATAACCCATTTGAGGTCAACCTCGACTTCATGCAATACGCTTTCAAGGACTTCCCTCCTATGGTCCAAGCCCATTTTCCATGTCTCTACTAGCCAGTGATCATCCTTAATAAGCCCCAGTTCCTTTTCTTATGTCTTCTTGGGCATTTTAAGGATGGCCTCAAGCTTAGGATACATGATCCTATATAGCTCAGTGAATCTATGGCTTCCAAGTTCTTTTACAAATCTCAAAATTTAATGAAAATTCAAGCAGCATGGTGAATTCCCATGTTTCCATTGTAGAGCATTCGTTGGAACCAATCCATTGTGGCCTTGATCCAATTCTTCATTTTCTCCATTCTATTAAGCTCTTCTTGGGAGAGAAGAGGGGGCGCGGATGACGTTGTTGGAGCCTCTTCCTCTAGGGACGTCCATTGTTGGATGTAGGTAGTGAGATCCTCTACTTGTGATTTTATCTCCTCCTTGGAAGATTGATCTTTGCTCATTTGTTGCACAATTGTTGCTACCGACCCCTGAAACTCATCGATCTTCTGCTCTCTAGTTGTCAGGCCCAAGTTGATCATCGAGATGTTGTAGCTGACTCCTTCACCTTTGTCTATCACGGGGGTAGAAATTTTTATCATTCTTGATCTGAAGGCATCAATCATAATTTGAGAGCGAACTCTAGGCTTCTCTCCTTCCTTATTTTTGTCTATTCTCTAGCCAGTATTACCTCAAGTCGGGCCTTTGGATCAACAATTATAGGGATCTTCTTTTGCAACTCCCTTTGTAGCCAATTGGGCTCTTTGGTTTCTTCTTGAGGTGATTCATGATCACCTTCTTCTCTTTGTTCATGTTTAGGTTGTTTCTCTTCACGGCCTAGGGATTCTTGATCTATTTTCCCTTTTTCATCTGAGTCCTCTATTTGTATATCCTTTTCCTCATCCAGCTCAACAAAGGCTATGTTCTTTTCAGTGACATCATCCTTCTATGGTACTTTCCCCTCTTGATTTTTGAGATTAGCACGATGCTCAATCTCAGGACTCTTTCGTGGTGCATTCTCTTCTTCTTTATATTCTTCTTTCTCTTCTTCCTCTTTTTTTGGGAGGCATTTCCTCTTCTTGGATGGGGCCCTTGTCTTGGCCAATTAGTGGAGGCTCTTCGAGTATCTCCACATTGATGTTTGTGTCATCTTTCACTTCAAAGGGCTTCCTTTCTAGATCAGATTTGGCCTTTTCACCTATGTCCTTGAGCTACTAGGATAGCTCCTCTTCTTGTTCTTGATCTGAGGTTTCTATGATATATTTCATCTTAAGAGGCCTAGTGTCTTATTCTAATGATGGTAACTTCTCCTCATCAGATGCCACCTTATCCAAGTTTATATTCACCCCGCCCTCTAGATGTTCAAAATAATCATCTTTGAAAGGGTCTTTGTGCTCTCCAACTATGCCTTTGGTAGCCTCCCTTTGGTTTTCTCCATCTCTTCAGAGATTTCCATAGTGGCCTCCATCTTTGGTGTCTCTGTAGGTGGCAAAGGAATGAGCAGGCTAGTGGCAATCTGGGCCATCAAAGCCAAAACTATGGGATTCATTATTATTCTAAAAATCTCAGCATAAATTCCTTGCATGTACTTGGAAAAGGCATCTAGCAGAGTGAGTGGTGGCATAGTAGTTGTGGCAACTACATTCATTAGGGTAGAAAGAGTAGGAAATGGAGGAGGTAGAGAGGAGGATGAAGGCGGGGATGTAGTAGCCAAGGAGGAATCCAGTATCATAACTGGGGCCATTGGTGAGGTTGAAGTGTGGTGGACTAAAATTTCCATGGCGTGTGGAGAGCAAACAGGCAATGCCTGAGAGGTGGGAGGTGGCAGAGTGGCAATGGTAGCAATAGCAGTGGGAGCGGAGGTGGTAGGAGGTGATTGAAGTCACTTGGCTTCTTCTTCTGCCTTGTGTTGGGGATCCTCCTCAATTGTGTGCATTTCACTTACATATCCTCCCATTTTCTTTGCTTTCTTCGGGGGTTGGGTATGTGCAGGTTAATGGTGGGCCAAAAAGTGGCAATGAGGAAAAAAACACATCTTTCATCGACCGAAAAAATGTGAAAAGAACATGTTGACTTTTTTTAGGCTCGGGTGTCACCATACCAAACACCAAAGCTACTTTTACAAATCGGATATCCGATTTGTAAAAAGTATATATTAAAAAAATTTGTCGCTTTTTTTAAGTCATTCGGCTGAGAAGAACCCGCGGGCGCACAATGGATCCATTATTTGCGTAACAAATATCTGATATAGGCTAAATTCAATTTGGAAAGGTAAGTTTTTTTATTTCATTTGATTTGATTCAATTTTGATTTAGATTTGAATAATTTCATATGGTTTTTGTTGATTTTTAAAAAATAGGAGTTTTGGTGGAGTTTTGTCAAAATTTTGAAGTTTAGAGACCGTTTTTGATAAAATGAATTTTTAATACAATTTTTTTTTTTTTTTCCACAATAGGGTTTAGTTGAATTTTATGAAAAATTGAATTGAGAATGATTTTGATAAAAAAAATGAATGTTTTTTGTGGATTTTTTCAAAAATAGGGTGTTTGATTGAATTTTAATGAAACAATTGAGTTCAAAATGAATTTTGTTAAAAAAACGAATGTTTTTAATGGATTTTGATTTAAAAATAGTGTTTCATTTATATTGTATAATTTTAGATTAATTATTTTTTAACTTTAATCAAGCATTATGGCTGTTGAGAATGAAAATGCACAAATTCCACTAGTTGAAAATGAAAATCCACCAGCTGAGAATCAAAATGCAAAAATTTTGAATGCTCCACCACCTCTGCAGCCATCAATTAAACAGTTAATTCATGAAAAATTGGAGCAATTGAGGGGAATTTGTGATTTTTATAGGAAAATCCCTCGATTATCCCGTATGTCAACCACATTGATAGGAATAATTACAAATGTAGAAACCCTCTCCACCCAACATAATGCATTTCATTCGTGGCGAGAAACCATGAGGCAATATTATGCATGTGGAATGTCTTATGATGATTTGAAAGATCTCCAAATAAAAATCCCAAATAGCCTCTTTATTTATTAACCCCAGCACTGGTTTTCTAGTTAATGTTAACAAACCAAAACTTTCTATAGAATGGTGCATGCATAGGGGCATAGTAGATAACTTTTGGGATCGTTGGTGTATGGTTTTTGATAAACCACCCAACAATAATCTTGATGTACCTTTTTACTTTATCAAAAAATTATACACTAAGTTTTTGTTAGGACAACATGCCAATTACTTTGACATTAAACCCTTCAAGGGCGTTATTGGTAAGAATTACCTCAAGATATAGGCAGAAGGCGGTAGAGTAGTTAAGTAGGCATGTTCTATCCCTCCCCTTCCTCCGCCACCTCCAGTACAACATCCAGATATTATGCAGGATACAGCCACATAGACTATCTAGACCATTCACTCTTTGAGTGGTCTTTTGGTTTCCCATGCTTCTTCAATAGCTCAACCACATTCTGGTGATGTTGGTGCTGGATCCAATGTTGTTGCATCATCCTCCTTTGGTCCACATATTTGTGTGCCACATATTTACCAATACGTGCTGAAATATGTTTGGAATCTAACGTACAACCCCACAGCGAGCATCCATTGGAGCACTTCGGTGCAGCATCGAGGGATGTAGATATTATAGCGAGGAGGATACATGCGGGGGAGTGGAACACACCCTACAAAGTCCTCACAGCACTAGAGAGGTGGACATTAAGGTAGTTACACAGGTAACATTTGGGTGTAAATTCATAACTTGCATTTTTTAAAATAGATATTAATAGAATAGTATCAAGTACTAATATTTATTTACACGGTCTATTTAACAGTTAATGTCTGAGGAGCTCACATAGGTGACAGATAGCACCCTTAGGGCCATTTCATTTTGCCTCGACATGCACACAGTATGTATTTTCTCACTCACTCATTTACATTTTTTTACTGTATATTTGCTTGTCATTGGAATTGTCAATAATGAAATTATATATTAACTTATATGTTTATCTTACTCTCTGCTTGTAGCAAACACCTAGTGCGAGTGAGGTGCGACGCTCTCTAGACTATGGAGGCACAATGTTGGATAAGGGAAAGGTAATTGAACTCAAATTTGATTGAATTAAAATTTATAAGATCTTTTATTGATTATGCATATTGTATAGATTCATAGTTTCATATGTACTTGTCATTTTTATGTCTGAGGCGGTTGTGAGCTATACATCATTGTTGATAATTACCTAACACAGAAGGTAGGTATTTGAATGCCTAAAGGAAGAGGTGTTGAAACACCTCAAGGAGGAGGTGTTGAGACACCTAAAGGAGATACAGAAAAAGATCAACCTAAAGAGGGATGTGTTTATTTTATTTTGTGCTTGCTAAATATGTTCTTATTACTGACAATTCTATGCTAACTTGGATCAATTTCATGTTTTTGTTCACATATATAGATTGATGTTACAATTTAGTTGGTTTGGTTAGTCCTTTGAGAGGGGTATATTCTAGGACTCATGACCCTTCAAGGAAGGCATATTTAGGTAATCGAGATTTCAATTTTAGAGTTCAATTATAATTCAATGTGTATTGATTTTATATTAACTATTCAATTTTAGAATTATATAGTATAACTAAATCTCATTTTGTGGTTTGACTTTTTTCTTGTGCAGCTACCTTGAGCCAGCAGAGTGCTTGAAGAGCTCCATTTTGATGATCCACAGGTAGTTTAGGATGAGATAGACGGCATGTAAATTTTGAATAGATAAAGATGGCATATGCACATATTATGCTTTGTTCGAGTTGGCGTTGATGCCATTTGCTTATATGGACATACAATTGATTATTGGATAATTTGATATATATAGAAGTTGACAATCAAAATTTAATTTCCTCCTCATCTGCATGATTAAACTCTTTGAAAATTTAATCAAGTGAGAAATGGTTAAATATCAATGTACAATAGCATAAAAGAATGGTTAAATATTATGTAGTTTATATTCATATTGCTGATTACATTGCATTGCACATCTTTCAAACTCAAAGCATTATTTCACATTGCATAAGTAACAACTAGATACTCATATGATTAACCCTACACCATCTGATTTTCTTCTTTGTCACCTTTCCCATGCCTTAGTAAATTTGGTGGTCCATTTGTAACCATCAATTTTTTTATATAACATAAATTCACCTTTTAAAAAAAATTAATATGGCTAGACTCCCATATGAATACTAATAATATATCATATGACCATTCTTCATATAATTACTGGCACTTTGTGTCTTCTTAGATGAGCCAAAAGTTGTTTCCCAACTACCTCTGCCTTCATCAATGTTCCATATTTTAATCATTCCATCCCAAGATGTTGTGACCATTTGTTGACTAGAAGATTCAATTATTTGTATAAACCGCTTCTCCATAATGGCTAGTATAGAAAATAATTGCATTGGTAGAACAAAACTCCAAAACATTTCTGATTTCCTTGATTAATTGAATCTTAAGTAGAATCCCCATAATAATTATGTTTTACATAAACTAATAGGAAAACAACATTGCTTGGAAAGTGCATCTCTAATATTTTATGTTCCTTGTACAATAATTTAAATACATTTGAAGAAGCTATATGAAAATATAGCTTCTTAAATTCTTCTTTAATTTGAAGGTTAGTTTTGATAGTGAGTAATTTATTTCATAGATGGATTTTAGCTTTTGCTTGATTGTTGTGCACTGTACTTTCTTCTATAAATAAAATGAGATATGCTAATGCACATTTTCACTATAATTTCTCTATTTTCTTCCTCAACATATCTCTCTCTTGGGCTTTGATACAACCCTATCAGGGCCTGTCCTAATCACATTTAGCCCAAATCAAAAAGAAAATTTCATGCATTGCTTCTCCCTACACTAGCAGACCCTAGCTGGAGGTTTTATTTGATATTGTCAACAAACATACATCTGGTTGTCTGAATGAATGGGGGAGTTACAGCCTTCCCAATCAAGAGGTCGTGACTT
>VDFB02230055.1:0-10247 GCA_007258455.2 Sequoia sempervirens
GCACAAAGAAGAAGTCAGGAATTAATGAAATGCTGATTGGAGACCAAATGCCTCAATCTGAGCAATCACGATCCTCAAATCAGCAACAAAGACCTAGCACTGTAGCACGACACTGTAGAGTGGTACTATAGCGCGACACTGTAGCAGCTTTAAGAAGAATCATAAAATCAACAAAAATCTTCATAAATTAAACTCCATTCATACCTCAAGAAATAGATATCGATTACCATAAGTTTTGCCTCCGGAAAAGCAATAGAAAAATGATTGGATTACTCAATAAACCCTTCAAACTAAATACGAAACTCAAATACAAATTACGCCCAAGTAGAAGACCTGTATGATCTCCTCCATAAACTAGCTAGGGTGGATCTCTCACCATCGAAACCAGTGCTAAAGATGAGGGTTTCTATCCTCAACCAACTCAACAATAAACTGGAATCAATCCAGCATAGTCTCCTTAACTTGTCAAATCCATTATACCCAAATGAGAGCCAAAAAACCACTTTATAGGTGGTGAGAGGGAAACTAGGGCAACTTTAGTCTTGAATCCTTTTTCCTCCAAAAACCTTTTAATATTATTGCTTTATACTTTAAAACATAATCAAATATTCCTCAAACGGGTGTCTTGTTCAAAAGGAAACTATTTGCACTTTTGTAGCCTTCTAAAACGACTTAAAGTTATCACTTAGGCACCAAGGTACTTTTTAATGTCCCCTCCACCCTCCAACTTAAAATTATAAAGTAACTTTATTAAAATACTTAAGTGACTGATTAAAAACAAATATTAAATTGTCCAACCTTAGGCTCTCCAATGCCACCATAGAAATAACATTGCTGAGAATACTATGGGCTTGAGACCAGTTCCCCAAAATAGACTTACTATAAATAGTAGTTGCTAAAAATAGTAAGTACTCATCAAATATCAAACTGGCCAAAACATTAGCGCTCATTTGTCAGAACCCTGGTGGTTCTCAAATTCCAAACCCTAACTGATGTCTGAGGTTTTTTGCAAGTTTTGTGATTTTCGTATTTTTTTGTGTTTTCAGGCAAATAATAAAATATGCGATTTTGCTAAGAAATGCAAATAAATTCTAAATAAATTCAAGAACTCAATATAAGCCTAGATTTTGATCAATAATGGTAGGCGTTTCATTATATTTCACTTCCAGAAGATTTACAATAGCCAGATACGGAGTATGAAGGAAATACAAATTATTGAATAAGAAAAACCTGGTTTTAAATGGCGGCTGCAGCTGATAGAAGGAAGTACGGCCAGAATAAATGAAGAATCCTCTGAGCTCTAAAACCAACGCACAACCTCAGTAGACCAAGGCGCCCAGTAATCAAACACCAGAAGCTGAGAAATAGAGGCGTTCCTCTGGAGATAAAAGGGTACGGCCAAGACAGTACAGAAAAGTACGGCTGACAACAGTAAAGGACAAAGTACGGCCTCCAATATATATTGCCAGATCTCTGAATAAAACCTTCTGATAAAATCGCCTTATTAATCTGATGATTTCCTCTGTGAATCTCTGAATAAATGACTCAATAATCCAAACTGTGATCTCTGGATGAAATCACCAAGTGCAAGCTTCAACTGGTATCTCACAGCCTCAATCTGCCTGATCTCTGAAGAGTTTTCGTTCTCCAGAAACGATCGTCTGCCAGAAACCCTAAGGTTTGCAAACTCCAATGCTCAGAGCACGAAAGACAAATTAGAATAACATTTCATAATGGTTCGATTTGTCCTTGCTGAGAATATATATCCCCTTTGAAAAGTTCGACCCAACTCCTTTAAAATAATCATTTAAATTAAATGATTTAATTCTCACTTTAGAACTTAGGAGAAATAATCAATAATTAATTGGCGTCCTTTTAAGTGAATTATAATTTATTCACCTATCAAATATTAACTCAATATTATAAAGTATAAGAAATACTTTATAATTTGCCAAATTAATTAAATATTTAAATATTTCAATAAAGTGACTTTATTATAAAGTCAAAATATTAAATATTTAATAAATCATTAAATACTCCTTATTTCTCCGTCTGATCAACAAACTGCTGAACTGGGTCGACTCTGAGCTGAATGGCTGAACCAGGTGCCCTGCCTGAAATAGCAGCTTCCGCCTGACCTAACTTTCTAAAAATAGAAAGTTCTTGAAAAAGCTCTCTAGAAGATTCTGCAAAGGCCCAACCTGACACAACTGCAAACTGGAGCTACCAAACATCGAGTAACTGCCTCCGATGATCCTCTGCACACCCTGTCAGCCTACGAGGATCGAAATTATAGGCTAACTCCTTGACAAACAGTGTCAGCTAAAACGGGGACATGACATCATTGAACAACTACTGTTAGTTTTATGATTAGATTTAATGCACAAACAATTAATTTAAAATCAGACACAATAACTGCTTGAATACCCTAGGAAAACCCTCCTCTTGAGGGGAAAAAACCAACTTAACAAATATATCTCTTATATATGAGGAATGGCAACAAGTCTCTCTTTACAATGAGGCCACACAAAGGTAATAATCAGCACTGACAATGATGTAACACAAACTAATAGTCTGCCCTTCAATCTGCACTTGAATAGACTCACAATCTGCCTTAGAATAATTTGTACTAGATAAAATAATCTGCACTTGATATAATTCGCACTTGAAAAGGAAATCGAACTTGCTTGGTACACAAATGAGAGAAAGTGACCTATATATACATGTTGCTTAGAGGGGTTGCACCTTTTCAAGGACAAGGTCGACCACCATAAAAATAATTACAAATAATAAATAATAATTACAAAGGAGGTCAGCCATCTTAGAGATATGTTGCCATTAAATAATCACAAATAAATAAGGAAGTATGAAGCCCTAAGTTGCAATAACACCAACACTCCCTCTCAGCTAGGGAGGAATACTTCCTGCTGCACAAGACACATCACCTCATCGTGATGCCAACCACAATGGCTACAACCATATGTGGAAAAGAAACGATATCACCTCATCGTGATATCAGATATCACCTCATTGTGATATCAAGCATAATGGCTACAACCATGTATGGTATGTACAAGTGTTCATCACTCGCGTGATGTTGTCACCTCAACATGACTTTCACCATGGCTCTCCCAGAGGGTGAAAGTACAAGAGGAATCATCACGGACTCTCTCACGTGATGCTGTCATGGTGTCACACACATGACATCCACCATGGCTCTCCTAGAGGGTGGAATCAGGGGATTTCACTTCGAAGTTCTCTTACAGAGAAGAATTCATTAATCGAGGGATTTCACTTCTAACTTCTCTCACAGAGAAGAACTCATTAATCAAGGGATTTCACCTCGAACTTCTCTCACAGAGAACTCATTAAAGAGGATCACTGATACTGAGACTCCTCAGTTAAGGCTGTATTTTCCACCATACCAAGCTTATCTCGAAAGTACACAAACTTTATCTTGGAGAGAGGCTTGGTGAGAATGTTTGCTGTCTGCTCATGAGTGCTGATATACCTCAACTGAAATGCTTTCCTCAATAACATGTTTAGTTCTGCCATGAAACACTGTATTGACAGAAGGCTCCATATAGCTTAATTAACACAATGGATGACAGTCAGCTCCAACGATTGTCCAACCAATCCTGCAAGGAGCTTCCGAAGCCACACTGCTTCTCAAACTGCCACACATGCTGCAATGTACATGACCTTTGCGGTACTCAGTGCCACTGAAGACTGCTTCCTGCTACACCAGAAGATCATCGCAGATCCCAAACTGAAGCAACATCTAGAGGTGCTCTTCCGATCAGTGACACACCTTGCCCAATCAGAATCAGTATAGCCATGCAACTCCAGATCCACACCTGCAAAATATCTCAACCCATATCCAACTGTGCCACACAAGTATCTCAGGATATGCTTCGCTGCAACTAGAAGTATTTGCCTTGGTTCACACATGAACTTGACAAAATGCACTTACTGCAATCTGGTCTAGTATAGATACATCAATGATCCAATCAACTGACTGTACATAGTAAGATCCACTAGATCTGAACTAGCTGCAGCCTCCTTAAGCTTCTGAAAATTGGTTTCCATAAATCAACATAAAGAACCAAGATCAACTAGATTACCATCTTCTTCAGGTTCAGTAGGCTCCCTTTGAATCTTCAAGCACTTGCATCAACCTTCTGACCTCTTCGTCCAAGATTGCCTGCAACACTTGCCTCAGTGCACACCTCTGGTATAGTAGAGAGTTTGGGTAGACCTCCTCGACCTCATAGTAGATTACTCTATTTTGAATAGGTTTGCGGAGCTACCAATATCAAATCCAGATGACTGTCTTGTGCAATTATGATCTTAGTAGCTGAAGAGGTCTTTCAAGGATTTACACTTGGCCTTGCAACATTGCAACCTTCACTTCTTCTCAGTGAGTCACATAACTCCCTTTTGATCCCTGCTTCAGAGATTGCAAAGAAGACTTCTGGAAGTGAACTCCCTCTAGCCACCAACTCAGTCTCATGGCTGCAAGTTGTGACTTCATGCTTGATCATTTCTTTGGTCGGCATGACTTCCTCACAAGATGCCTCAAGCTTTTCATCACTAAGCAATCTCTCATCACCTTCTTGCTCCTAGAAATGTCCTGAAAGCATTTTAGAGAGAGATTACTAATAGTTTATAATTATCCAAAAAAATATCAAGGCTAGAATCATACAAGGTTTACTATCTCAGGTTATAGCATAAATACATAATAATTTATGAGCAATATTAAAACATAAATGAATCAACCTATAAGAGAAATATATCAAAAGATCAGAATGAAGGGATAAAGAAACTTATCTTTATTTAATTTTGATATAACTCTTTCTTCCATCTTTTACACCTCTCGAGAGTGCCAAACTCAGCACAACAAAAAACAATCTACACAACTACAAATTTCTTGAATGCAATATGCAGTTAGCATGTAGAACCAACTTTTTCCAAGAGTTCAAGGCTCTATCACAGTTCATGCATTAGAGAATGATACCATTGAAATTACAATTCTCTTTTTATTTCAGAGTCACACTCAAAAATCTTCACAACCAGCATGCAATAAATAAAATCTTCAAAAAATCTTATGCTAGTGAACACAATTCAAGAGAAACCACTATCTCTCTTTACTAATTACAAGATCCAACTAAATGATATAACTCAACAAACAAAGAATACTTATCTCTTTAAATATTCTGATGGATGCAAATACTGGACGCAGTAAGATACGTTGCTCTTGCGTACAAATCAGCACACAAACTTCACGGCTTGAACATAGGCCCATGGCTTAGAATAGAAATTCCCTAGAATCCTTCTGAGGAGAGATCTCATCCACATCCGCAAATGAAGCATGCTGATTAGGCCTAGTGGGGCAATCCTTTGCATAGTGACCAAACATGTCACAACGAAAACATTGGACTTTGGAGAGGTCCCACTTCTTTTTGAATGGGGGAGCACCATCAGCTCCTTTATCTCTATTCCTCTTGAAATATCCTTTCTTTCCACCTTTCTCTTTCTTCTTCGAGGATTGAGCGGAAAAAACATGAATGTCTTCATTTGTAGAGCTTCAACCAATACCTCTCGCAGCCAACCTAGACTCTTCTTGAATACAATCTGCCCTCAAACAATCAAACTTGGGAAGTTTCGATCTTGCACTGATTCCTTGAATGGAAGACTCCCAAGATGAAGGAAGACCATTAAAGGCAAGCATGGTCAAATCCTTGACATCAACAAAATGACCAATAGAAGAGAGCTGATCTCTCAATTCGGAAATCTTCATGAAGTAAGCGATGACAGATTCTTCTTCTGCCATCTTCACATGATGAAGTTGTTGCTTCAATGCAAGTGCATGGCTTGTGTTGTTGATCTCATACATCTTCTCCAAAGACTTAAACATCTCCTTTGCCGTCTTCATCTTAGAGATGATGGGAACAATATGATCCTTCACGGAATCAACTAACATCTTCTTTGCCTTAGTATCTTTCTTCTTCCATTGAATCTTCTCTTGCTCATTAGCAGGCTTGGAAACTTTGCTCTCCACGAACTCAGCCAATTCACTTTCTTCCAAGGAGAGCATAATTCTGAATCTCCAAGATGTGAAATTAGATGCTCCCTCAAGTCTATCCTCAAGCTTAAGACCGATCACCATCTTGACGAAGAGATAGAAGTAAACAACGATGAGAAAGAGAGTAAAGAGTATTGCTGTAATAACAATCTGATCAAGATCTTCTTCAAACCCGCTCTGATACCATATTAGTTTTATGATCAGATTTAATGCACAGAAAATTAATTTAAAATTAGACACAATAACACAACAAATACCCTGGGAAAGCCCTCCTCTTGAGGGAGAAAAACCCAACAACAAATATATCTCTTATATATATGAGCAATGGCAACAAGTCTCTTTACAATGAGGCCACACACAAGGCCAATAATCAGCACTAGCAATGATGTAACACAAACTAATAGTTTGCCCTTCAATCTGCACTTGAATAGACTCACAATCTGCCTTAGAATAATTTACACTAGATAGAATAATCTGCACTTGATATAATTCGCACTTGAGAAGAAGGAGATCGAACTTGCTTGATACACAAATGAGAGAAAGTGACCTTCTATATATACATGTTGCTTAGAGGGGTCGCACCTTTTCAAGGAGAAGGTCGACCACCATAAAAATAATTACAAATAATAAATAATAATTACAAAGGACGTCGGCCATCTTAGAGATATGTTGCCATTAAATAATCACAAATAAATAAGGAAGTATGAAGCCTGAAGCTGCAATAACATCAACAGCTACCACACACTGCCCAAATAGGAAACCCTACACTGCTCTGCTGCCCGGACCAGTTACTAAATATAGAACTTACTAAAAATAGTGTGTGTTAGAACCAAACTAGTCCAAAGAAGGACATCGAAAATGGGGACATTAAAGTCCGCCCTTCCCAAAGATTGCTTGTCCTCAAGCAATGTCAATACAACCCTGCAACCAACAATCTGATCCACACTGAGTCCAACAATGATCCCAGGGTCCCAAGTCAACCTAGGAGATCTGTAGCACCATTTGCTCACAACACTGTCCCATGAGGTTCCAACACAAGAGACCTCATGAAAACCCCTTGTAATAAGTGTAATCAAATACTGTATAGACTCGATCAACTCCTCAAAAGAATGCCCCTGGAGAGAACCCAACTGATGTGCCACGAGAGTAAACTCTAAAAAGTTAACACTGACGCTCTCATCCCAAACGGTAGTTGCACTACAACACAGTGTGATCCTCAGGTTCCAAGTTAGTCTCATAAAGGAACCACCATACTGATGCTGCGCCACACTGATCATAAATGTCAAACCAATGTGCCCAAATTGCACTCCCCTATCCTGGACCCTCAAAGAGTAAAAAGCATCAAAGCCCATACTGAAATACCTGAAAGGATCGAAGCCAATGCCATGAAATATATCTTGCCAAGGCAACTCAGAGTAGACTGCGTCAACAAACTCACTACCAATCACAATCCTGGTCAACATTAGAAACACCCTATTCAACCATAAGAAATCAACCCCAGCATGACACCTCATGATGCCCCCAAGAAGTCAATCTCAGCCATATCTCTAAAATCTACCAACTAGGAAATGCCTTTGCTGATGCAAACCGAAATCATAACATCAACTCTCAACCTCCAAGTGTCAAGAGAATGGTCCCAAACACACTAGCACACCCAAGCCACTGCTATCAGTAAGGCATCATCTAAAATAATGCATATCATCTCCATGACGTAACTATAGTGAGCGTCATGCACCAGAGTGGAAACAACAAATGGGTAAACTGTGTTTGGAAGAACACTCACAACCAGCTGTCCCAAAGCCTGCCCAAACTCAAAATCAGTCTGCTCATTAAGAGATGTCATCATAACCAATGAAAGAAAGTGAGGGCAGTAGTTCTCAAATTGAAATCCCACTGAAAACATAGGAGAGATGAGTATGGAGGTAGCAATAGAATCAACTGCAAGGATCAAATCATCACTGTCATCCAGGCTTGACCATGTACTACTCAACTGCTGAACTGAAGAAACCATCCAACTCATCTGCGGATTTGAATCCGAAGTCATATGCAAGCTGATCGGAAAGTGGGCAGCGGTACTAATACTTGTTGTACCCAAAACCAAAATTTTTGCTTCACTAAGGCATTTTGCTTAATTGAGTCTTAATCTTGTTAAAGTGTTGTCAAATGGTCGTTTTTGGGGTTTTCAAATATGGAGTTGGTGTCAGTACTATGTCAGTCTGTTACCGAAGAGATTAAGAAAAGTGAAAATTTGAAAGAAAAACATCAAAATTTTCTCTCTAGAGAAGGGAGCACATTCTGAAATAGGCACCCTATCTTTTAGGGGCCCAAATCCTGTTTTTAGGGTTTGTCACCTCCAGCAGACATTTATCCGGCATCACGTCAGCTTCGCAGAGAGCTATCAAGCCTGTCAAACGGACCTGTTTTGTTCGAGTTACGGAAGATACAGTGCAAATCAAGGCGAAAGCAAGAATTGGCTAACACTGGAGAAAAGCGCAGCTTTTCAGAAAGGCGCCCATCTTTTTGAGGTGCCAGATGTAGGTTTTTGGCTGAATGCCACCCAAGATGTTTATCTCACATTTGTTCGAGCTTCGCGACGCATCCGTCAGAGGGTGAATCTGAGTTGCTGAAACGCTTGAATTGGAGGCCAAATGTTGGGTCAAATCTTAGTCAAAATATCAGAAGAAAGAGCAAAAGAGCACATTTTGAGAAAGGCGCCCAAGCTTTTCAAGCCTTTAATGCCTTCTTTCTGATGATTTCAGATATTCAATGTGTCCGTGTTACGTTCAGCTTTCCGTTGCCTGTCTCCGTAAGATCAAAAGTTGTCTCAGCAGCTCGCAGTCGGAGTTTTTATTTTATTTTTGTCGTTTCCAGAAATGGCTAAGTCTGGAATGAAAAGAGCAACTTTTAAAAAGGGCGCTCTTGTTTTTCACCCCTCAGATGATGTTTTCTGGGGAAATGTGCCTTTGCAGCCGTCGTGCAAAACGAGCTTAGCTTCGCAGTGAACTTGAGTTCCAGTGCTGAAAGTTAAGAAAATGAAAGTTATGAAGGATTTTGTTTTTCCCTTCGTACGAAATGCAGAAGTCAAAATTTGACTAAGTCTGAAAAAAAGCGCAGCTTTTGTAGATGGCGCTTGGATTTTTGAGCCTTCAAATGTCAGTTTTATGATGTGCAGTCTCAAGATACCTTTTGATCAGTTTTTACCAAGCTCTGCGATGCACCTGTCAGCCAGCCAATCGGAGAAGTCAGTCGACCAGTGTCAGAGGATGAACAGAGGTCCCGGCAGAGGTTTTAGCCTAAATTTTCATAAAATTTGGCTAAGTCTGGAATTCGCCCAAAAGTTCAAAGTTGGATTTTCGCAAGTGAGTTGAATGGACGCCTTAACTGGAGTTCTAACTGCAGTTAGACTGAACGATTTCTGGGTTGTCATCTTCAGTTCGTTTATTGGCATGTGGAGTGATCTTTCAGTTTGCATGTCGAGTTAACTAGTTTGCATGTTCAGTTAACTTGATTGCATGTTAAGTTTAACTGAAGTTTATTACTAAAAGTCAACTGAAGTTTGCATGCATGGCGAATTTGGTCAAAATTGAGAAAGTTTTAGTGAAGATGGCGCTTCATCAAATATCAACTGAAGTTCAAAAGGGATGAATTGAAGCATGAAGCATTGTTTTGTGAAGCATGAAGCATTTTTAATGAAGTATGGCGAATTTGAAGTTGATAACTTCACTCATGAAAAGGGTCGCTATATTTAGTTTTTGAAAAGTGAAGCAAGATATTGGTGAAGATGGCGCACTTTTCAAGGGAATGGCAACTTTAGTTTGAAAAGGGTTGCTATATTTAGATTATATTTGATTAAAGCATGAAGTTGGCACATTCTTGAAGGCCTAACTGAACTTCCAAAAGGGTCGCTATTTTTAGCATAATTATTGCATGAGTATGGCGAATCCCTTATCTCATTCTTGTTGTTAACTAAAGTTATCTAAAGGGCACGCCTTAGGTCAATTTGATGAATCCAAAGCAAGGGTGAAGATGGCGAACTTGATAAAGATGCTAACTGAAGCTAAAATCGCATGGATGAGTTAAACTAAAAGGCAAACCCTAAAGCACGTCCACTTATTGAGCTTGTTCGAGTTTCAGTTAACTATAATAAGGACCAATGAGAAGC
>VDFB02230059.1:0-10388 GCA_007258455.2 Sequoia sempervirens
TGTATATAAATAAGAGCTTTTGCTCATTTGTAATTAACTTTTGCTTGAGAGAGAAATATATGCTGCGCCTACCTTGCCCTCAATATTGCTCTTTATGGTATTTGTTCATGTGTCTTCATTATTGCAATTGATTGTTATGCCACATGGGGTTTCGAAAGATTGTAATGCTGGATTCTTCCATAGTTTAGAGAAATCTGTTTTGTGAATCTTTTATTGTTATGATCGAACGTTATGCCACACAGGGTTTCGTAAGATTGTCATGATAAAACCGTTTTGTGAAGTGTTTACTATGCTGATCGAGTGTTATGCCACACAGGGTTTCATAAAGTTTTCATGGTGAATCTTCTCTTAGATTAGGAAAATCTGTTTTGTGAAGCTTTTGTCATTACGATTGAGTGTTATGCCACATAGGGTTTCACAAAGATTTTGATGATAAAAGCTGTTTATGAGTCTTTACTATGCTGATTGAGTGTTATGCCACATAGGGTTTTATAAGATTATCATAGCAAATTCTCAAATCTGTTTTGTTGTAATAACTTGTTGATTGAGATGATAGTTGTGCCACCTTGCCTTCAAGTGAGAATGCGAATCGTTTATGTCGATAGTCGCAACCTTGCTCCTTTCCTCGCTCTGTTTTTCTTTGAGGGTGGATAGATGTAAGTTGTAGTTTAGTTGATTTGCAAAACCAGAGAAAACTCAGCTGCAACGTAAAAGTTCTTTCAAGAAAGCCTTGTACCTCTAGCAGCTGAAACAAAAAGACAGGACATAGTTTTAGCTTATTTTACTTTGCAAGTACATTTGTCAAAGCATAATGAGGGAGCTTTCCCTCCATAATTTGAAGAGCGCATTGCGTAGTGTTATAGGCGTTCATAACAACTTCTACTCGAGGAGGGTGTTAGTTGTTAAGCCAGCAGGGGAGATATTAATATTTTAGTGATTAAGTCATTTAATATTATAACATTATAATTTGACTTTATAATAATTAAAAAGCCACTTAAAATATTATAAAATAATGACTTAAATGTTATAAAGTGAAAATCAAAATCACTTAAGTCATTAAAAAGGTACGCCCACTTGGTAAAGTGAAATAAAAGACTATTGAAGTAATTTAAATAGATTTTAATGTATTTAAATGGCAAAGTGCACGACTTCTTGAAATGCGTGCCTTTTTGGGGAGATAAGGAGAAAAGAAGGAATTCAACCTCATTCAATTATGATCATTTGAAATTTGCTTCTTTTTTTTGGCTTCATCAAAGCTTTGTTTGAGACAAGGGTTTCAACAATCTTCCACCATTGGAGAACGAGAATTCTTCAGTGTTCTGCAATCTTGAGGCTGTGAAAGATCAGCTGAATCATTGCTTGCGAGAGCTTCATTCAGGAGTTCTTTTTGTGCTTCATCAGATTTACAGAGAGATTCAGAAATAAGGGTTTCATCATAGAGGATTGTTTCCGGGTATGAATGTTTTCATTGTAATTTCATGACTATTCTGAAATAATATTATAATTGTGTTTCTGTATTTTTTGTTTCTGTAAGTTTTATGCGTTATCTGGTAAATATTCCAAGGCTTTAGGCATCAAACCGGCCGGTTGCAAAATTTAGATAGGGAGGGAGCAGGGGGTGAATTCCTGCCGGTGGTATTAGAGTGGTTTCTTGCCATCCTGTGTGGGAAATTAATTGTGTGCAAAAAAAGAGAAAATTCCCAGAAGAGAGGGTTTTCAGAGTATGCCAGTGCAAGAATCAAATATTTGATTAAGAAGGAATCGAATATTTTAAATTTTTAATAGTCTATTGTAACTTCCAAGGTGAAATTGTGGCATGAAGAAATTGCCAGGATTCGTGGTATGAGAGAAGACAATTCAAGTTCAATTCAGAAATATTTAGAGATTTATTGAAATCGGTTTACTCATCTGGAAGGAGTTACTTTTTGAAAGATTGCGGATAAGACAAAGGAAGAGATCTCATGCTTGAACGTTATCGTGTCGCATAAAAGACAGGCGTTTCAAATCAATCCGCATGAGACAAATTGGTAAACATTGTGGCTTCATTTTTGAGACGTCAAAAAGGTTTATCGTGGAATCCACAATTAAAAGAAACAATTGAGATCATTTTAGTTAAAAAGAGACGTGGCTAGCTGACCTGTCAAGAGCTACTTCATCAGCAAAATGAATCGATCATAGGAGTTATCAGGCTTTATTCTAGATTAAGACAAATTCTTTGTGGGAAAAAGACAAAATAAGGTAGAGACGGAAATTGCAAGATAAAGATATTTGTTGGGTCCTGCTTTTGATTTCAAATCGATTTGCATCTTGTGGAAGGCTGACTCATCGCTGGAGGATGCCACATCAATAAATTCAAATATATGTAACGGGAGTTGCTTCACCTCAGACAAATTATCAAAAGTTGATAAAGACAAAGGCTTGATATTATTTTTGCAAGAAGGCAATATTCCGTCACCAGATAGGACAAATATCATAGATTGCAGATAAGCAATAATTATGCCAGCCACTCTAGAGAAAGACCATTGTGGGATGCGATTACTCAAGACTTGAATAGTCGTCAACTCTGCATGAGATATGGACACTTCTACATAAGCATTTCATATTTTGATTAAGCTGAATCGTGGCTTGGATTGCACCAAACAAAGAGGTCGGTAAAGACAATATCTAAAAACGTGGTCTCTGGGAGATGATACGTGAGAACCTAAAGCTGCTAGGCGCTGCACCAAGGGAGTGGATTCTCCTTCAGGTCTGAACGAATATTCTCATGGTTCCCTTATGCATTTATCTATGTTAAGATGCATGAAGTGTGACCAGCCACTCGAGAGAAAAGACCATCGTGGAACGCGATTACTCAGGAACTTGAATATTGATCAACTACTGCATGAGATATGGACGCTTCCACATGAGCATTTCATATTTTGATTAAGCCGAATCGTGGCCTAGATTGCACCAAACAAACAGGTCGATAAAGACAAAATATCTAAAAACATGGTCTCTGGGAGATGATACGTGAGAACCTGAAGCTGCTAAGCGCCGCACCAAGGGAGTGGATTCTCCTTCAAGTCTGAACGAATATTCTCATGGTTCCCTTATGCATTTATCTATGTTCTGGAGAAATCTGTAAGTGCTTGATATGAAACGACTCTCTTTGAGCTGGGTAACTACCTCTGGGTTAGTTGTTTGGGATGGAACTGCAATTTGAATCTTAGAGCAAGTATTTCTTTCCATTGCATAGTCAGAAAATAAAACATTCAACATTGTTATGTTATTCTTTGCCTTGGGCTGGTTGGTACCTACTGTGTAGGTCAGTGAATCGTACTTCATTACAATGTAGCTAGATTGTAGGTTGGAAGTACACAATGACATTTGATGCTTATGGCCTCCCCTTCTCAAACTGATCTTTCAATTGACCGTTGGCCTTTTAGAAGCAGAGAAGGCTAGTGGGAAGGTAAAATTAGAGTTTCCTATTTTTAAGGATATCTTTGCTCGGAGTTGGTGGATTCAATGGCAGATTCTTTCTGGGTTTTCAGAGAGCTTCGCAGTGGTATGTTCATTTTGGCATTCTGAGCATTTTCTGGAATTTACTATTTTTAGTAAATTCTATTTCTGGCAGTTTTTCAGTTGGGTTCAGCATGGTTGACTTCCTACTTCAGTTTGGTCAGTTGACTTGGTCATTATTGGCTTCAGGGCACATTTGGAGAGATAAGTTGATATATTTAATTAAAAGTCACGTTTTAATATTATATTCGAACGTTGACCCCTTGGCCTAGTCTATTGACTTTATGTTTTTTGAAAAGTGGTCTTTTGAGGGTGGCGCCTTCATTAAGATTATTTTATTATTTACCAAAGTCAAAGCAAGCTTAAAATGGGCGCATTTATCAAAGTATGGAATTTATTAAAATGTCAATATATTGAGCTTTGAAGGAAAAGGACGCCATCTTTGAGAAGTGATTAGGGTTTTGACATTGAAGTGGATTTTAGGGTTTCGTGAAGTCAACAGGAAAATTATAAAAGGAAGACTTTGAGCCTCATTTCACATCTTTGGTCTTTAGTATCGTTATGCTGCCGGTTTGGCTCTGGAACTGCTTCGAGGAATGAAGGCCTCCTAGCTCGGGCATCGCTTCTTGTTTGCAAGACAACAACTAGTGGTGATTCAGTCTATTTGTGAGTTGCATTTAGTTCGTGCATTGTATTCAGCTTATTGCATTGTTAGATCTGATTGGCATGTTAGTGGTTTTCAACATTTTGCATTATTTAATACAGCAGATTCGTGTTTTCAATCATAAGTCAAAAAACATCAAAAATATTGTTCTGGGTATTAGCCCATTGTCATTGTTAGGCCTAGGCGCCATTATTCTCAAGTTTGTAGATTTTTTAGAGCTTGCATTGAATTTTAAGAGCAGATCGCCCTTTTCAGCTGGCCGTACCTTTTTAGTTGCATTGGGATCTGTGCATAATTAAATCTTGGCTTTTAGATCTGTTTTTAGTATTCCTTCCTAGGCGCCCTTGTTGTTAGAATATGTTGCATTTTGTTTCGAGTTAATTGGATGAGATTTGTGAGAGATATGAGCATATGAGCGAACTCCATAGACTGCTGTTTACTCATTAAAAGTGCAAATTTGTAACAGAAATCAGAATTTGTATCTTGATCTTTGGGAGTATTATTGTTTGGCACTTCTATCCAGGATAAGAGAGTTCTATATTTTGTAATGCTAATCCTTCCAGTTGCTATGCTCTTGACAGGCGAATGATTCTCATTTTGTAAACTGACAGTAGTACTGGCAGTAATTATCAAGCTTGTTCAAATCTGATTTGTAATGCTTTATTTCATTTGAAGCTATTTGTAATAGTTACATCTTTGCCCTATGGTAGCTACTTTCCCATTCTGGGTTCGCAAGCACATTCTGCGCGTTGAGTATTTTCAGCTTTCAGCATTTCTTTTCAAGCATTGTTATTTGTATTCACTCCGCCATATGGTCGCCCCTCACTCCATTCTGGATTGGGTAGCACATACTTGGTGTCGAGTTCCCTTTCAGCACTTAGGTAGCAGATCCTCTGACCATATGCTCGCCATCATCGGCGCCATCCTTGGTTAGAGTTCCAGCATAAGCAATTTGATTTAGATCCTCTGACCAATGCTCACACCTTGCCCACATCGGGATCCTAGTGTACATTCTGGTTAGAGTTGCTTTAGCACGTTTTGGTTTATCTCCTAACCTTAACGGGTGCATTGATTGTAATTTGTAATTTGAGAAAATCAAAAAAAAATTGGCTCGGAATATTTCAGTAACACTTGCATTTATATGACATTCACATCATCGGGATTGAATTTATCTTTCATATGGTCTCTCATATGGTAATCAGCATTGTAAATGTTTAAACTTCATGATCAGCAATTAGAATGCATGATTACTGCTTGTAGAAACGTCAATCTGCTATACATTATTGTAGATGCTTATCAACTATTTGGTTGCATTGGGAAAGCTGGAAACTATTGCAGTGCATATATCACTTCAGTTGATTAGAACTATTTCATTTGAGTGATCAACACTCATCTAAAGCAGTTGTCGTTGATTGGTAGTTTTGGTTAAAATGAAGTCTATACAGGAACTCCTACCAAAGCTCATGCAGGTTGTTCAAAACTATGATAAGAATTTAACAAGACTTCTACAGCATCCAAAAAAATTGGATCCTTTGTTTGCAAAGAAAAAAAAAAGTAAATAGAGAGGTACCTTTGCAACAGCAAGAGATAGTAGTGACCTCACATGTGCAAGATGCTTCTATTGAGTTGTCACATGAAGGTACTCAAGATTTGGGTACTAACGGTGCAATGTTTGATGTGGATTCATGTCATGGTGAGTCTGATTTTCCAAATCAGACCTTAGAAAACAAGCTAGAAGGTTCATATGTTGACATGGAATCCCGGGATCGTGAGTTGGAAGGTGATACAGTTACATTGTAAGTGGAAGTGTGTGAAGATACTATCATATCAGCAACTTCTATCTTGCTTGTTGAGCCATTCGATGAGGTGCTTAGCAGCAGTACCTTGGATGTTGATGTGTGCACTAATGATAGCACACATGTTGCTGCTGATCATTAGGTGAGTGATGAGGATACAGCCTCATATCACAGTGCAGATTTTGGGTCAAAACACTTGCATGGGAGTCATTGGTTTCAAAGTCCTCATCATTTGGTTGGGCAACTTAAGGTTAATGACAACATGATTGCCACAGCTATTGAGCATTATGATGCTGCTCGTCAGATGTTGGCTACCTTTGGTTGGAGTACTCCTATGACAAATGAGCACGGTGATAGTGGCCTTTCCCCTGCAAAGTTCCACGCTCTTAATGAAGCGATTGGAAAAAATGAAGAATAATTATTTGCTAGTACTTTTCGATCGTGATTTCCTTCTCAGGTGGGATGGAATCTATTATGATGCCTTGCAGGGGAAGGAGGAGGTAGACAAGCTCACTCATGAGCTTGAGGTGACTATGGACTCGTTGCAAAGCACCCAGTTGGCCCTTCAGGAGTCACAATCACAGTTGGAGGAGCTTACCGTGGAGTTGAGTTTGGCACAGTCTCTACCAATTGCAGATACAGTATAGTTGCATACATTGGCAGTCGGTGAGGATCTTATATCCATGAGTTGTAGTGAGGATGTGGTTACATCTATCACGGATATAGGTGCAGTAGTCTCAGTTGGGATGAGTACTTTGGTTGAGAGTAGTAGAGAACCGCTTGTTGCATCATGTTCTCCTGAGGTCAGTACCATGACAGATGATGCAAGACAAATTACTGATAGCTCTTGTGTCGCAATGGTGGATTCTCCTGAGAGTTGTGTTAGAACATGACGCTACTCCATCATGTTCACAGGGGACTCACAGAGTGTCATTTGGTTGGGAGTATGGCTCTCATGTTGATTTGTTTCCCTCTCCTAGAAGCAAATCTGTTACTTCATCCCATGCAGCTGATTTTGGATGCCAGTTTGTTGTGTCTCAGAGTCAGAGTGATAAGCTGCCTGATTCCAGTATTGCTAGTGGTGAGTCACTGACCAAGGTTGGAGCGTTCTATCGCAACTACACAGTGAGGAGTGCTCATCATTTTTCTTTTGATCCACACACGGAGGATTTGTTGATGCATCGGTGTGGATTGGCTCTGAGATTATACCATCCTTTGTGGGATGGGTATTCGCCATCTTCAGTAGATGGAATCAATAGCTGCAAGTACCTAAGTCCATCATTTGTGGGGGATTACTTGCAAAGTCATCACATCCATGGGAGTCTAGCAGAGGATGGAGATAGTTGTTGTGATACAGACACTTTCAGATGTTTATATCTCCACAGTACGGATGGATGTGTGTACAGATTTTATTGGGATCCAGGTGGTGACAAAGTTAGTGTTGCAGTTTGGATGGGTCCCATGGGTTTACTTCACCATTTTCAGCATGGTGAAGTTGAGATCAGTTTTACGCAAAGGAAGTTGGAGGGTATCGAACATGACAAACTTCTATTCTGGATTTGGGATCCAGGGATATCTTGCGCAGTTGTGTTTATGATGGTGCTACAAGAGTCAGTTAGAGATGTGTGGGACATTTCACAGTGCTTCTTTTGGGCCTTCCGAGGAGTGGAGTTTCTTGGCAGTGGAGATTGCTTGGGGACAAGCAATTTCAGGGAGGGCGGACTGTAATGTCCCCATTTTCGTGAGCATCAGAGTTCGATGTGTTAGCCTATTACTTGGGCCGCCCATAGGCTAATATGTTTTAGGTAGAGGTCTCACTTGGCAAATATGTGGTGGATATGTCATTTCACCCCTTCCGGATCAGTTGGGCTCGGTCACGGGAGCCTTTGCGTTGATTCGGTGTTTGCTAGCTTCGGCGTCAAAACGAGAATTGAGGGAGATATTAATATTTTAGTTGTTAAGTCATTTAATATTATAAAGTTATAATTTAACTTTATAATAATTAAAAAAAGCCACTTAAAATATTATAAAATAATGACTTAAATGTTATAAAGTGAAAAATCAAAATCACTTAAGTCATTAAAAAGGTACGCCCACTTGGTAAAGTGAAATAAAAGACTATTGAAGTAATTTAAATACATTTTAATGTATTTAAATGGCAAAGTGCGTGACTTCTTGGAATGCATGCCTTTTTGGAGATATAAGGAGAAAATAAGGCAATTCAACCTCATTCAATTATGATCATTTGAAATTGCTTCTTTTTTGGCTTCATCAAAGCTTTGTCTAAGACAAGGGTTTCAACAATCTTCCACCATTGGAGAATGAGAATTCTTCAGTGTTTTGCAATCTTGAGGCTGTGAAAGATCAGCTGAATCATTTCCCGCGAGAGCTTCATTCAGGAGTTCTTTTTGTGCTTCATTAGATCTACAAAGAGATTCAGAAATAAGGGTTTCATCATCAGAGGATTGTTTCCTGTTTTCATTGTAATTTTATGACTTCTGAAATAATATTACAATTGTGTTTCTGCATTTATTTGTTTCCTTGTAAGTTTTGTAAATTTATCTGGTAATATTGAAAACCAAACATCCAAACTAGCGGTTGAAATTTGAATAAAGAGAACAAGAGTCTCACATAAATGCGACTTAACTATAATGATTGAGATTATATATATGATATAGAGGCACCGCCAGGACATGTCCAGACCCTCTAAGTAATGCAATTTGTGATGATTTATTGACTGAAATTTACAAAGCCTTATTCCGCTGTTTGGGACAGCGAGTTACTCCTACAGAATTATTGACTTCACAATGCAATACATATACAAACAAGGAACCTGATTTCGATGGAGCAGCTTCATAGACTTGATCGATCCTTCATGTAGCTATCATATTTGCCCTCCAAATTGGTGCACCTAATCTCCTAGTTGATCAACGACTTCTCCCAAGGCTTCTCTGAAATTTTCCCTGCCGCCTTAGACAAAATTGCATCATGTGCTTGTGTGCCCAGCCTCAAGCAATAACCCCGATTTTTACAATCCAGCTATATAGAAATCGAGCCAGCAAAGCAAGATGAATTCGTCCTTCACAAGATCTAAATCGATGGTCTTCTTGAATGAAAGTATCTTCACCACAAATCTGCCAATGCTTCACCTTGAATCTAATTCCTCCAATGATCAAAATTTGCTGCAAATATATCTCCTCAAATCATCCTTTTCTGTTCTCTCAAAATTTGGTCTTTAGACCATTAAATTTTGATAAATTGTTCCAGCAAGTAAATAACCTTCCCTCAGTTGGAATAATTGCCACAATACATCAGCTGTGCAATTCTCTCACGAAATTAATGCTTGCAACAATACCTCAACTACTGCAATAATGATGATGATGATGCAATAATAAATCAGCTATTGCACCCAATCAGCTTATACTCAGAATTGCAATAATACAACAGCTATTGCAATTGATTGAATCCTTCAATGAAGCACAAGTAGAAACCTTGGATGAATTTCTCAACAACTCCAGCTAGGGTTGATGTTGCACAGTCGAAACTAGTACCTTGGAGTCTTCAAACCCTTAGGCAATGCAAAGCATTCAAGCTTTCTTACCAAATTGGTAATGAGAAATAAATTCCAAATCAAGCATACCCAAATGCCAAGCCAACAACTCCTTATAAAGATTTCTCAATGCCTTCCAAGAAGCTTCTAGAATAAAATATTATTTTATTCCCTTAAGTGACTTTATAATATAATATTTATTTTAGTCACTTTATTAAATTAGTTAAATATGAAGTCATCCTTTTGATATTAATTTATTGGAATAACTTTATAAATAATTAATTTAATACCTCCAGTTCGGGACATGACATATGTTAAATATGATGGGGTTGATGTTATATAAGACGAATAATGCAGTAACTTCCAATTATCAAAATAGTGAGGAAACTTCTAAGAATAACAATAATAAGTAGAAAAATCAAACACAAAGAACCAAGGCTTGGTTTGTTGATAGAACTCTTCGCCCTACTTCGCCCTACTTTCATTCAAAGGGGGGAAGTTTCTATTGAAAAAGCACAAAACTCAAAGCAAGATGATATCCTCCCCTGTTATGAAGAGTATAGAAATCTTCCTATAGAGATTCAAGAAGTAATGTCTCATAAATTACATGAATATAAATAATGGCAAAGGTGGATGGAGAATTGAGCCTATACCCCAACCAAGATAGAATGATCATCAACAAACTTTGGGTTAGTTAACAATATCTACATTTGATGGTTCTAATAAGTGTATTGATCGTGCATGGGTGCAAAAGTTAGATAGATACCTATCACTAAAACCTATGACTAAGGATGACACCATCAAATTCACCACCTTCCACTTGGAAGGATAAGTTCATGAATAGTGGTACCATGGGTTGGTTGCCCAAGGTCATGGTCTA
>VDFB02230061.1:0-11873 GCA_007258455.2 Sequoia sempervirens
CTCATGGATAATGCCTATGACTCAAATAAAAGATTATATCACGAAATAGTCTCCAAAATTACCATTAACTACTATGAGAGCACAATGGAAATTCACATTTGATTTCTAGATCACAACCAAATGGACAAGATGCTTCCCAAAAACTAGGATTCTCATTATAGACTCCAAGGACATGAATAATGAAGGCTAATATTCCCAATATACGCTAGTTACCCTCTTACCATGAGGATAGCTAAATAGAATCATTTATTGTATGTACTTACACACAACAAAAAACTAGGAACGTAAAGCTAACACATTTTCCAATAATATCATAATTGAAATTTTTCTATCAAAATACATGTTCATTTTAATCTTAAATATAAATGTTGTCTAAGTTTATTTTTCCAACTTAGTAATAATGAGAAAAATGATATATAACAACATGTATGTTCAACACCAATGTTGATATATGGTTTGGTACTTATAGGTCCACCCCATCATGCTAGTAGATAGTTGTATTGGGCACAAACATACCCATGCTAGACAAGAAATCATGACTTGCATACATGCAAAATATCATGGACAAAAAATGATATTAACACATGCAATCAATGTCTCAATCAAACACAAAACACATGGTTAGAGATGGGTATGATGTCAAATAATAGCACAAAGGTATGCCTTATAGAATCAAGCATGAATTCCCATCATAAGTCAAGATGAGTAGCAAAGTGACATCTACCACTCTACTGAGTTTGGCATGTCATTGGCATATCATACCAATCCTATGTGAACACTCTATGTATATCTTTGACTTATATCTTGGTTCATTTTATTTACCCCATGACTTTCTTTATTATCACTTTAAAAAATAACTCTTTCCCATTGTAGCCACACAATCACTTCCAAATGTAGGACAAAATTGAGAGCCACTTCCCTAGATTATACCTAGGTAAGAGAATGAAAATGGGAAACACTGAGTGAAAAGTGGTCACATTTTTTTAAAATTAGCTAAACTTGAACTCAAATGATTAATTTGAGA
The DNA here is from genome assembly GCA_007258455.2 of Sequoia sempervirens. Classification (NCBI taxonomy): domain Eukaryota; kingdom Viridiplantae; phylum Streptophyta; class Pinopsida; order Cupressales; family Cupressaceae; genus Sequoia; species Sequoia sempervirens. Next base: position 1,025 of record VDFB02230061.1, read on the forward strand.
TGCATGCACTCAAAATTTAAAAAGATGATAAGAACAAGAATGGTAGTACTTCAATTCTAGTTTCTAAAATACATTTATTTTTAAATGGTTAAGATTAAGAGGGTCAAATGTTGTGTGTAAACAAAAGTAATGCTATTTTTCTTAGTAAAATATAACATAATGTTTAGTATGCACCCCACTATTTTTTTGTTTCATTTACTTTTTTTGAAAAATTGATTGATAGAAATATAGCTAAAAGTGAGTATTAGAAGTTGTTTATTCTTTTATATTTTTAATTATCATTTTTTATAATTTTTCAAAGTGGATGCATTGTGAAAATTATTTCAATGAGCATGCATGTCACACAACTTAAATAAATTTAATAAAAATATATATCTTTTAATGTGTAAATAATGAATCATAGAAAGATCCCATATTTTTCTTTTTTGAATTTTAATAGTTGGATCAAAAGTTATAAAAAAAATTACATATTTATATGAGAAATATATAAACATTAGTAAAAGTAAATAAAAATCAATACGTTAATGTATTTCAAATAGAAAAATTATTCTTAGAAAGATAAGAAGATGTGTGACAATTTGGTGGTAAGTTTATCAATTATTATTATAAAATGAGTAAATCTAATAATGTTGGCGTTAAAAAATTCTATTGAAGCTTGAAAACACATCAAATGGGGGTAAATTAGAAGCTCAACCATTTATGCTCATTAAACCTATTCCAAATAAAAAAGGGTACAAAAATTTTTTGAGTAAAAAATTCAAGCACAATATATAACACAAGTGTGTTACATAATGTGCTCATGTTTATTTTTTTATTTTTATTTTTTTAAATTTACAATTGTGTTTTATGTTCTATAAAATATAATCGTATTTTGTGGATCATAAAATTCAATCACATTTTATGGATCATAAAATTCCAATACATTTTATGTTCCACAAGGCATGATCATATTTTATAGAACATAAAACAAGATCATGATATGGCTTGGTATTTTATCGAGCCATAACATGATCATTTTATTGCTTTTTTTTAATAACACAATTATGTAATGGAAAAATCACTAATTTGGCTACCTTTTGTCCCCTAATTCAATGCACTTTCCCACACTATCCCTCTAATCCTATGTCCATCACACTAAAACACTATCTAAGCATGGAATGAAAATCAATGTACAAAAGTGGGATTAAAAATTGAACATTCTCCCAAATGATTATAAATGAAAAAAAAATAAGAAGACTTATTTTCTCTCATTAGAATTCATCCAAAATCATTCAAAAAAAAATTTAATACCCCATAAAAAACAAGAAATTCTCAAATCCTCCATTGTTGAATGCTTGAAATTCTATTTTTTAATTTTTTTTTATAAAAACTAAAAATACCCTTTTGATTTGTACATGCTCAACATCATTCTTTTAGAATAGATTTCACTTAAATCTAAATTTCATAATTTTTTTGCATAATATTGACATAAAATTGAGGTTTTTAAATAATCAATTTACATGATAATATATAATGAATTTAAAATTTAAATGAAGCCACATGCTACAACCTACATGGGCATGATAACCATGAAAAGAAAGAACTCAAAAACTATGAGGAAGGATATAAACTACCTTCAATTTGGAGCACACCAAATTGCCAATTACATACAACGAATTGATTTTTGAGAACTTTCATAAACAATCCAAGCACACATTCAATGCCTTCAATTTCTAATCCAATCCACATCCAAATACACCTTCAATAAATAAATTTCATCTAATTTTCAAATTGAGAGAGAGAGGGTCTAAGAGAGAAACTTTCAAAATATAGGAATAATAAAAATATAAATTTCTTATTTCTTTTGACTCCATTTTTCATGTTTCTATTTTCTTTTCACTTTCTTTTTATTTTACTATTTTACCTTTTTATTTCCATTTTCTGAATTAGCACTAATATAATTTAGCTTAATGCTCCAACCATTTCCTATGAAATAAATAAATAATTAAAATTAAATTTAAAAAAAAAATTAACTCGGTAATTTATTTGCATAATTTTTAGTGCAACTAAATAATAATACTCTATTGTTTTTCTAATTTCTTAATCCCCATAATACATAAAACATAATTAACATGCAATGATTCAACCATTGAAATAAAAATCAAATACAATGAAGGAATAATCAAACAAAATGACAACAAATACATTTATGATTTAACCATAACACAAATAAAATCTAGGATCAATAGTGATCTAGATCTAGATTAAATTGAATCTCATAAGCCACATCTTGCACTCAATTGGAGTACAATATGGGTTATAAAATAAAATATTCCTAATTATGTGACATATTTTCTACAACTATTGTTGGATAAATAACATATACCTACATACTTAGTTGGAAAAATAACTTATACCTACACACTCAAGTCATACATAAAGCATACCCACACAATACATATTGCTAGAAATACATGGTGAAACTACCACAACATTAAATTTCACAATATGCAATAAAATATAAAATATATATGTTCATCTAATATTACCAACAAAGATTATGTATGTGAATGCACATTCAACAAAAGAAAGAAGAACAATAAACATAAGTGACATAGTATTTCTGTGGAATAACCCTTACGGGAAAAAATCCACACCCAAAGAGATCCACTGCTTGTATTAATCCTTCAAATGAATATACATCAATAAGTCATATCTCTCTAATAGTATTTCAGCATCACTTCATGATTTATTCAACCTACAAAGTAGCCATACATACTACTAACTCAAGGCAACAATTTATAGAAGAGTTAGAGGTGAGAATACCAATATGGTATCTCAAAAAAAATGGTAAAACCGCATGCAAAAACCATACCTCCCCTTAGTGGAAAATAATAAACTTAGTAAAAATTATAATAAATCATCATGTGGCCTTCACATGAGCACCCAACCCATAGCCAATAGGAAATCCATAACTCCCAATGGTTAACATGTAAAACATGGCAACCCAATATGAAAGAACATGCAACCAACATGCAACAACATGCAAGGACTCTTTACCTCTCGTTTGGATGCCCAAGTAGAGGAATTTAAACTTTGTAACCACCACCAATGAATAGTATGAATGATGTAAATGTGAATAATAAATATCAACAATGCAAAACTCACACTTTCACAATCACACAATGAAGTTGAAAATCTTGATTTATAATATAGAATTTAGATAACATGCAAATTCATCATAGCTAAGATCTTGATTTGCTCCATTGTTGGTTGTGTTTCAAAGTAACAAACTATGAAAGAACAATAGTGATATGATGCAATGATAAAGATAAATGCTCAAAGATAAATGATACCTATGCTTGATAAATGACAATGATAATTTCTTGACAATTGATGCTTGAATTCTTAAATTCTTAAATGCTTGATAATGCTTGAATTCTTGAATGCTTGAATACTTGATAATGATAAGAGTGCTAGAGAGATTTTTGATAATAAAATTTCTAGGAAAAATTTTGACAATGAAAATGCTGGGGGATATGAATGAAATGAAAGCTTCTTATTTATATGCTTCACTTGATATTTGATCAATGGTGGAGATTGATTTGCAAGATCAATGGATAAGAAAATTCAAGATAGGGTAAGACCCAAATTTTGAATTTTGAAGGAGGGAACTAAATCAAATGATAGCTTGGAGAAATTAATAAATATTTATTTATTTATTTTAGAAGAAAATATTTAATTTAAATAAATTATTTTTAATTTATTTAAAAGGGAGACTATCTAACAATACCTTTGAGAATTATTAATTATAGAGAATTTTTTTTAATTTAAATAAATTATTTTTAATTTATTTAAAAAAGGGTTGTTAACTAATTAAATAATTTTTTAAAATTATTTATTTATAGAGGATCAAAGATAAATTGAATTTTAATTTTAATTAATATTAGAGGGAAAATGATAAGAGATGAATTGAATAAATTATTAAGAAATTATTTAATTAGTTTATAGATATTATAAAAATATTAAGATAATTAACAATTAAAATTTAATTAAAATGTGGACACCTAAATTGTCTCAACGCATCACACATCTACATAATTACTATTTTCATTAGTTTTATCTCCTCGATTCTCAATTTAATTAAAAATTTCCAATTATTTAATTAATTCATGCCTTTCTATTAATTGAATAATTGATATTATTTGATTAGTTCATCAAAATTCATTAAATTTTCTGACTTTCAAATTAATTAAATAATTTTAAATTATTTAAATAATTTTTTCAAATTAATTAAATAATTTTAATTTCTACCTTCCACTTTGATTAAATAATTTTTAATTATTTAATTAAATATTATTTTTTCCACTTGCACATGATTAACTTTTTTTGAATTATTTAATTAAATATTAATTTCCTTTCACCATGATTAAATAATTATTTAATTATTTAATTAAATCATAATTTTTCTCTCACCTCATAATTAAATAATTTTTTAATTATTTAATTACTAATTTTTCTCTAACTTACACAAAGCATATTCCATTTTCAAAAAGGGAATATATTTTTTTTCAAAATATCTTCCCTCTAAAATATTCTAAACTAATTTCCTTAAAATAAGGAGATATTTTGAGTTAACTAAAGCTCTCATTAATTCTCCACCCTTGATCCTCTTGATCTAATCTAAACTGTTGATCTTTATTTTCAATCTCCACTATTGATCAAACATCCTAGAAATTTATAAAAGAAGCCATCCTCTTCACAAAGATCATTCACAATTCTCATAAGGAATTGATGACCTTATTTAGAGCACTTTTGAGCATTTAAGCGTCATAATTGTGAGTCAAGAGCATCAATCAAAGCTTTTGCAACATGGTTTATGCACAATTTGAATAACCCATATCCTAAATTAGCATAATTCCACAATGGGATTATAGGTTTGCATTTTTTGTATCTTTTGAATTGAATTGTTAATCTGGTTTTGTTATCTTTCAAGCATTGCATTCTAATTTCATTGTGTATGGGTATAATTGATCTTTATTTCATGGATTTTTAGTGTTTGTTAACTCTACTTTCTTTGATTATACTTTCTAACCATTACCCATTATTCCCTTATGACATTTTGGCACGCCTAATGGGACCCACATCCCTAAATTGACATTTTCTTGTATTTTTTGATGACCTACAAGTTAGTAATGCTTATGTAGTATATAGATGCTTTTTTTTTCTATGCAACGACATGTTTTTCATAAATTGATGTTATTGATCTATTACAACAACACTTTTACTATATCTCTACATGTTTGTTCTTACACTTTTATGTTTTTGTCATTGTAGGTTATAAGGATGGGCTTGTGATTTACATGATTCTTCTATAGCATTTTGGAACTTCTATATATTACAATGATGCCTTTTAGTAAATCAATGCTTCTAATTTAATTGTAGTGACACTTTTATTCTTTCTAGAAGTATATCTATTTTTGTACTTTCAGATTTTCCTAACCTTAACTTGTGCCTAATCTTTTGACTTTTATACTAACATATCTTATGTAGCTTGTGGTAAAAATTGGGAGAAGAAAAGAAACAGACTACTAAAAAGTCTTCTTGTAGGATATTTTTCATACAAATCTCACATTTCAATTCAGGCTTTAAAATTAAACAATACAACTTCCACATTTCAATTTTGGGATTTGCAATTGAACAATACAACTTTCACATTTCAATTTGGGCTTTAAAATTAAATAATACAACTTTCACATTTCAATTTTGGCTTTTAAAATTTAACAATACAACTTTCACATTTCAATTTGGGCTTTAAAATTGAATAATACAAATTGCACATTTTAATTTGGGATTTTAAAATTGAACAATACAAATTGCACATTTCAATTTGGGCTCTAAAATTGAACAATAAAAACTTCACATTTGAATTTGGTTATTAAAAAGAACTTGTTTGTCACGTCTAGTAGGCCAGTGGCGTTTATGCTCTCTCCTTATGTTATGTGTGATCTTGGAGATAAAAGGACCATTAGCTTGCAATCTATTTGTTTCTCTGAGGAGTGATTGTTTGCATGTGTCTTCCCTCATGATTTTTAAGAATGATCTTGAGAATAAAAAAATCATTTTCTATTTAATTCAAGTAGGAGGCCTGCTTGGGATTTCATCACCTTAAGGTTGACCTCAACCACATTTTTGGGTGAGGTATATAAAGGGGAGAGAATGAAAGTTGTACCCCAAGGTGTGGCCAATGTTCTTAGCTAAGCCTTAAGACCCTCAGTCCACCAAGACTTGTATAGGTGAGGAGGAGAGGGGGAACCCCCTGGACTCAAGCATCCTTGGACTAGTTCACTGTTCACTAATCCCCCACTATGAAAGTTACTTATTTGTATCCTTTAAGACCATCAACTATTAGCTTGGGATAATGTAATGTATAATATCATGTGTGAAGTAACTCATAATGTATTTCCCCTTGTTGAGGTGATTGATATTCCTTGATTAAGACCTTGTCCTTTCAAGGTGAGAGGTGTGAAGGTGGTACATGACCTCCATATACTCTAGTCACCACTCATTGTGGAGGTATTTGTTTGGCAGATGGGATTATCCTAAGTTGACACACCTTTTTACTACTAGCTAGGTTATGTATTTTTGGTGTGTATTCATTGTTCAATACTGGTGACACCAAATAACATGCTCTTATTGAATAAGGCTCAAAATTATCCTCGTGACCTTGTGTAGTGTCCCTCCGTTTATGATATCGTCGTATTGTTTTGAATTGTGGGAGGTAGGGTATCATTTGATTTTAATTTGTTTAATTCTTATTTCTTTGATTAAATAAATATTACTAATAATTTATTTAGTTTAAATAAATTAAGGTGAAAATATTTATTAAAATAAATATATTGTATTATAACTAAAAGAAAGATTAAATTATTAAATATTTATTAAATATTTAATAGTTGATCTATTTGGTTTATATATTAAGGAGTCAATTATAAAATAATGAATAGGGGTAGTGGCTGGCATACAATCGTAACTGATGGAAGTGCAACGGTCTGCTGATGGGAGTGTAAAAGACACCATCAAAGAAATTATAATAAGTGATAGAAGTCGAACGATTCCCCGAGGGGAATGGAAAAGACACCATGAAACAAATTATAAACAAGAATTATTCTAGAAGTTACGAGGGGGGGCTATCACCCAAAAAAATTATTTTTCATTCTCTGATCAATAAGATTCTGATTTTCAAACTCTCTCGGACTCCACTCTTTGTTTCCCCTGTATTTGGCATCGACTGGAGATAGCTTACATTTTCTCCTGATTGGCTTAATCTTTTGCAACCTGGAACTGTCACTTTTCTTGGGGTTCTTGGAGCTGAACGACATTCTGAATGTTTCCTTTTCCTGTTCCTTAAGACATCAAAGAACTCAATATTTTTGTGAGTTCACAATCTCAGCAAGCAACCAGACAGTAGAGTAAAGCATTCTTCCATAGCTGATCATGGGATTGTAGGAAGAAGAGGTCAAGTGCAATGTATTTTTCTATCGACTTGCCAGGCATGTTTGACTTAATCTTAATTCTTCTTAGACGTGCATCAGTATTCTCTCTTTTATCATTCTTGAAAATGGTATTTGATTGTCGAATCTTATCCATGTATACCCTCAATCTAGAGAGCTAAAAATTGGTGAATTACTGTAATATCATTCATCCGGTGGGCAGGGTTACTTCTTTCTTTTGTTCTTGAATTTCCTGAGAATTTACTCTGTTATCAAGTATTCCAATGGGTTAGTCATTATCTTTTCTTTTTACCGAATCTGGGCAGATTTTATGCTCCTTTCTGTTTAGATTTTTGAGCTTTTTAAATACTGTAAACTTTCCTCCTCAGTGGAAAATGCCATCCTTCTCTTCTCTTGAAATATCAAATATGGAATCGATTTTAATACCTCTGTTTTGTTAAAACACAGTCTCTTTTTAGATTTGTTTCATTTAGCATTACCAATAGTTACCGCTAGAATATTATATTTGTTTAAAATGATGGAAATGGTTCGCATCTCTCAAAACAATCTTTCATGTTGAATTGGGTCTCTTGCTCTGTCATGGGAAGTTTAAAGGTTTAAATAACCTGCTTGATCCTGCTGGCAATCTATCACAGTTGCAGCACTTGAAAATAAATATTGTCAATGTACTAACATAGTAGAGAGCTCCCCTTGATCGTGGTGAAGTTCAACTTCTAAACTTCAAATGTGAGCGCATCTCTGGAAACTCGCCACCAAAACAGTAATGCGTTTAGTTCAAAAAGGAAAAGTTGTACATTAATTCTTCTTCTCTTAAGTCACGTATTTGCTTCTCACCTCTCTCTTTTCCTTTAGGCTTGTGGATCACATTTGGGAGTTGATAATAATGCAAGATGATGGTGATATTTCCAAATTCCTTTATTCACTTTCTAATATACTTGGCAATCTATCACATTTGCAACGTTTAGAGTTGGGGTATTGTACATAATTAAATAGTCTCCCTGAAACCATTGGCAACCTATCACAGCTGCAACTTTTTGACTTGCAAATGGTGTAGTAAATTTAATAATCTCTCTGGTTTCATTGATAACCTGGCATAGTGGCACACTTGAACATGGTAGGGTGTATAGTTTTAAATAAAATCTCTGATTCCTTTTGCTACCTGGGATAAGAAGTGAAATCAGTTGTTTTTAATTCAATTAGGCTTAGGAGTAAAATGAAGCTTTCCAATCCACCTGCTGTATCTCTTTGCTATTTCTTGACATCTTTGGTTCTTGTTGTAAGCATTTCCAACTAAATAACAACCTTCATAGTTTATCCACAATTTGCTCCCTTGCATGCATTCTTCCATGTTTTGAAGGACACATGATACAGTTCAGGTGAGGAAACTTGTGACTCCACTTTATATGTATACCTTGTTAAACATCTGAGGTGATGTAGCTTTTTCTCAAATAAAAAACACCTCTTCATATTATTTCTTGTTGAGTATTTATTCATTTGGAAGATTCTGCATTTATAATTGTGCTTAACCAAATATCTATTTCCATTTTTTAAGAGACATAAATGTATGGCAGGCATGCTATTATGGGATCACAAATTAGAATAAAATGACACATCATTCAATTTGGCAATGGGCATTGATTCGTAAAAGAGTAGAATGCTTTAAACAATATATACATGTGATAGTGTGGGGATATCTGAGTGAAAATATAACTAGAATAGTTCCATCATAAACATGGATATGACAAGACAGGTGGTGGCCAAAAGACTTGAATTGTAATTACTGAATCCGACCACCATATAGGTACTAAAAAATAGGGTTTGGCATTTGAAGTCTGTTAGAGACCTCTTGATATATGCCAGATTTGGTTTAAGATTGATCTTTGCTAGTTATTCTAATGTTAAAAAGAATTAAATATATAAATATGTAGTGGTTTTAAAATGTATTTATGTGTGTAAATTTATTTAGATAGATTTAAGATTTTAAGGTGGTAAGTTTTAATATGTAGTATTTAGAGTATTGTTATTATTATCATTTTAAAATATAAACAATTGGTCTTAAGTGGTTTTCACAATTAATTTAAATATTGGAAGTAAGTGTTAAGTTAGTATGATGAAAGGAAAGTGGAAATAATGTTTTGAACATAAGTAGTTATGAAATGATAATGAGTTAACTACCCAACTATTAAGTAGTTTTCAATTATGTTGATAGAAGAAAGGAGAAATTTGAATGTATGGGCATGGTTAGAGATTGATTAGGGTATTCTTGAATTGGATAGGTTATTGGTGAAATGGGATTTTAATCTTTTGAAAATTGACTTCCTTTATATTCATTTAATGGTTGATTTGTAAGTTCTCTTTATGGATGAGTCTTTTAGAATATTTGTGATGGTTATCATGAATTGTTTTAGTTAATTGAGTAATTTAGATGGGTAAGTTGTAAATTTATTTAGTTCTGGTCGTTAATGGATTGGTTATTAAATATAGTTCTCGTTTGAATTTTTGGTTGTTGTTCATTATGCGAGTGTTTTGTGGAGTTGTGAGTGGTTGAGTATTTAAGGTGTTCTTTAATTTGGTGCCTTGGAAGTGTTGGTGAGTGTAGGATAATTTTGATGGTGTTGTCTCGGTGTGAATTTCTCTTGAGCTACTCTCGGGTTTTGAGAGGATTTCTTTTTCTTAAATTTGTGTTGTTAGTTGATTGGAAACTCTTATTGTTTTGGCTTACCCTCGTTGGTGAGTCCTTGAGTATTTGAATTTTTTTTGGGCTTCCAGAGGCGGGGGAAATCTTGTTGTCACGTTTGTTGATCTTATTTTGGTTTATTTACTCATTATATTTGAATTAAAAATAGTTCTTGTGGCCTTGCAATTTTTGTTGTCAGTTCTTTGATGGGGAAACCCTAGTGTAAACTTTTTGAGAGTCTTCCAGAGGCTTGTTTTTATTGTTGGTCAATGTCTCTCCTTTTATGTGCCCTTGAAGTGGCAAGTGTTTTGGTATCAGGATTTTGATAAGGGTTGTACGAGAATTGTTGAGACTTGATTATGTGTTTATAGCGAGATGGGTAATGCCTCGCATGTTTCTTTGTTGTGATCTTATGTTCTTGTTCTGTTGTACAACCCTTGGTTTTTTTTTTGATATTGTTGGGTCTCTAGGGAGAGTGACTCCTCGTGGGGGCCGGCGCCCCGTTTAAAGGGAAGGGCACAGGATAACCCACGAGTGAGTTAGTAAATTAAGTGAGAACCTAATAATTAACTTAGGAGGGTTGGGTAGTAATATCATTATAAGATTTAAAAATGGATGCCTGCGTCTTCATTAGTGCTTCCATGACTAATGGAAATTTTGAGAAGACCATAGTGCGACA
>VDFB02230062.1:0-13413 GCA_007258455.2 Sequoia sempervirens
GGGTCTTCTTCAAGTTTAAGACACTTAGATGTTTTTTTTTTTTTTGGAACTTCCTCCTGCCAAAGGCGCATATCAGAAGTTTGACTTCTAGTAGAGGGCGCATTTGAGGGTCTTGACTTTCACTTTGATACTTAGCAATTTTCAATTTCCCACGCTTTAGCCAAGTTTGTTATCAAGGGCGCACTTAGATAGGTAAGCTTTCTGTTTTTGTTCTGGGCGCAAATGAGAGGGTAAGCTTCCATTTTTGTGAGGGGGCGCATTTATCACATGCCACTTTCAATTTATGCCAGGCGCATTTGGGAGGGTCTACATTCATTTTGATTACCTCAGGCGCATTTTGCACCTTCAACTTTCAGTTTAGCTTGGGCGCATACTACATGTCCAGCTTCCATTTGCTCCCTGACTTTTTGGCGCAAATACCTATGCTTACTTCCACTTTCAGTACTCAGCGTAGTTTCCACTTCAAAGGCGCAAATGACCCCCTGAACCTTGAGGCGCAAATCCCTATGCTTACTTTCAATTTTGAATCTTTAATATCTTATTGGGCGCATTTGGATCCCATAGTTTTCAGTTTATCATGGGCGCATTTCAAAGGGTCAACATTCATTTTGATTTTACGCCTTAGCATATTTAGGGATTCCTCTTCATATCAAATTTTTAATTCATGTCTTAGGCGCATATGAGGTGTCAGGCTTTCAATTTTGCAAGATGGGCGCATTTTAATGGGTCAACATCTAATTTTAACACCTTTACACACTTAGGCGCATTTGACCCTCTGTGGTTTCATTTTTCAACATTTTAACATTTTCTTGCCAAATCAACTTGTAAGGGCGCATTTGGCCTAGTCTCCATTCATCTTTGTGTCATGGGCGCATATGACCCCCTGAGCTTTTAATTTTGCCTTAGCCAATTTCAAGCCACCTCCAAGGGCGCATATGACATGGTTAGCTTCCAATTTGACACCCCAGGCGCATATTAGATCCCCTGCTTTTATTTTAATGACTTAGGCGCATATCACCAAGGTTTCATTTTTGGCACTTAGACAAAATCTTTTTATCCCTCCAGTCTTCAAGGGCGCAATTGAGAGGTCAAGCATCAAGCTTCATGAGGGGGGCGCATTTACTACTAGCAGCTTTCAATTTAAGTGACTTAGAACGTTTTGAAGTCTCCTCCACACTTAACTTCAAGGGCGCATTTGACAGGGTCTACGTCCAATTTCAAATCACTTAGAAAATTTTTGAGTCACCCTCAAGCCTCTAAGGCGCATTTTGCCCTCTGAGCTTTGAATTTCTTGCCTTAGACCATCTCATCAACCTTCAGCTTCAATGGCGCTCCTTACTGGCTGGACCCGAAATTTTTTCAATTTTAGTGAATTTTATGCCATTTGTCAAATTTGGAGTGACTCGTTCATGCTTGCCCTAATTTGCTATTTTTAGAAAGTTCTTCAGATTTTGTGCCTTGGATTGACTTTGACTCCAGAAAGCCTGATATCACTTTGTTTTGAACCTCGGGATGTGTTTGTGCCACTAATGCCTGGTACCTGCCTGTACCTTCTATTTTTAGAAACCTGCTAAAAATAGCAACTGCTCAGAATGCCTTCAAATTTCGTGTGTTGAATGCCTGGAGGGTACTGATCGTGACAGGACGCTGCTTCTGCCTGGCCATCGTGTTTCGCCCTTGATTTTAGGAAACCCTAATTGACCTGCCAAAAATAGCAACCATCTGATTCTTCATTCTCTGTAACTTGGTTTGCCTTGAAATTCGCGCCAAAGACTCTTCATCACATGTTTGACTTGTGCTCGCCGAGATTTGGTACCAACCTGCCAATTTAGCTACTGCCGAAGTGACTTACTATTCATAGTAAGTACTTGTTTCTGAGGCTTCCTTAGCTCCGTTCGCTTTGAAATTTGGACAGTGTGCCCGTCGTTGGTGAACTTGCCTGTCTACGTTGACGCCGAGATCAACTTTCTATTTATAGCCCTCGTCCAAAACGCCTTACTAAAAATAGCAGGTTCTCCGATTGCCTTCAAATTTTGCCAACAGACTCTCGGAAGGATGCTGATCATGATGGATACCCCAGTTTCGCACATTTTGACCTCTGACTCCTTATTTTTAGCGCTGAAGCTCGAAACCCTAATTTTGTGCATGTTGCTTTCGGATGGGCTCCGTTTGTTACGTTTGGTTGCATGATGAGTCAGCTTGCGGTTAAATTCATTTCTATTGCCAAATTGATGCAAATAAGAAAGCGGCTGAAAAGTGATCAATCGAGGTTGTCCGGATGATCTTGCATATCAAAGCTGCCAGAAAAATCTTAGAAAAAACCAAGGAAAATTTCAGCAATACCTTAGCTAAAATATTAAGTTTACGAAGAATTAGTCCAGCTCCATTTGCATGTTACACACCATTCACGAAGCTCTTAGGGAAAACCCGAGGGGAAAGAAATGCGACCCATCTTTGGCGAAAATATGCATACAAACCACGATGTGTGGCTCGAGGCCGAATCTTTGAAAGTCATCATGTACCTTGCATGTAATGTCGCCCTTGGTCACCGAAACCAGAAAGGAATCCTACAGTTCATCAAAAATGTAACATCTAGACAGCGAAATTTACTCTGGAAGTTGTCTTGCTAAAATAGCGGTTGTCGTTTTGCTCAAAATTGTCAAAGAGAGTGAACGGGCGCTCGAATGTACGTTAATAGCCGAATTTCAAAAGAATCTTGTGGAATCGCCGGTAGTACACACTTACTATAAAATAAATAAATTACAGAATCGGATGAAAACTTGTCAAAAGCCTGCTGGAAGCATACTAGCATCAGTGTTAGGCTCAATTTGCAATTTATTCACCTCATTTGACTTCAAGTTGGCCGGAAAATTCAAAACCCTAATTTCTAGACTTAGCCAAAATCTTACATTTAAGCTCACAGACGGGTACAATCCCGGGAAGATAGACAGTAGAAAAGAGAGACAACGACAAAATGACCAAGAAGCAGAGCCAAAATTAGGGGGTCCCCATTTGCAATGGGGCGATGTGTGAAAAACGTCACAACAGTTCCTTAGAATGTTTTCCTTGCCGATGACTTTATCTTTTGTGCTTCGATCTTGGATGACTTTGGCTTCTTCTTCTCACCTTGCCTTGGAGCCCCTGTTTAGACTTGAAGTCATTAAGTCTTTCTTTCCGGATTGCTTTGGAATTCCTTCCCGTGCCATGAATTTGGGGAGGAATTCCCTTGTGCCTTCGCCGGAGTGAAGGAAAATTGGAACCTTTTCTGTAGAGAATTTCCCATACTTAGCCAAATTTTGTCTACTTTGTAATACCTTCAAGATTTTGGCCCTTTTTGTGCTGAAATAAACTTCGCTGGTAGGTTTGTCTTCAATTTTGAATTTGGCTTGTGTAAGTTGGATGTACTTGACGGTGTGCCTGCCATTGTCTTCATGATGTCAAATTCTTGGCGGACTTCCTGTTGGTCTTGCAATGTGCAATGGTGGACTCCCCAAGTTCTTTCATCTCCCTTCCAGTCGGACTTTACACTTTCTTTGCCATTTTCCTCGCCTTGTGTAGTCATCCACCTGCAGTTAAACAAAACAAATTTATTTTAGATTTTCTCTCTCCTAAAGATAACTTTTCAAGATAAGCTTTGAAAGATTTTTATAAATTTCATTTTCAAACTTTTAATTTTCTTCCCGTCCAATTTCATTTGGCCATCCATTTTATCTTGCCATAATTTTTTTTTGTCTTCCAATTTTATTTTGCCATAACTCCTTTCGTCCAAAATTATTTGGCCATGATTTTCAATCGTCCAAAATTATTTGGCCATATTTTATTGCTTTTTTCCAAAATTTATCTAGCCACGTCCAACTTTATTTCGCCATAAATTTGCTTCGTCCAATTTTACTTTGCCATTACCCTCTTTCGTTGGCCATATTTTCTTGCCATCCTAAGTCACAGGCGAAATTTTCTTCACATCTTCCTAAGTTGTTTGGCAAAATGTTTTAGACTTAGAAGAAATATTTCTAAGTATGGCGAAATTTTCAAGGCCAAACATACATTTTTTTAAATCTCTCAAAGCCCATACTTAGGCAAAAACTTTTGAATTTTCATACTTCTCTGGTCATGGCGGACTTCCTTTGGTGTTAGGCCATTCAACTTTTCTTTCAAGGCGGACTTCATCACTCTTTAAGCCACTTGGGGGCGGACTTTGTTATTAGTCTAGCCATTGTCTTTTCCTTGCTTCATGTCTAAGGGCGGACTTGACTTCAAGTCTTGCCATTCCTTCTTTTGTTGAGGGCGGACTTCATTCTATTCTTTGCCATACTTTACTTCTCATGGCGGACTTCACACATTTTCTAGCCATTTTCTTATGCTCAAGGTGGACTTGCCTCTTTAGCTTGCCATTCAACACTTTATCCAAGTCAGACTTCATACTTTTTAAAGCCACTTCACATGGGCAGATTTTAATAAGTGTTTAGCTACCTTCTTTGGAGCAGACTTTGTCAAATTTTATGCCACTTCCTAGGGCGGACTTTACCAATTGTCTAGCCACTTCTTAATCTTGCTGGGTGGACTTCCACTTTTTCCTTGCCATCCACATTTAGACATGGGGCGGACTTTGGCTTTTGGCTAGCCATTTGGAGGGCGGACTTGGCAACTTTCCTTGCCATTTGACACTTGACCAAGGGCGGACTTCATCAGTTTTGTTGCCATTCACATTTTGTCCAAGGCGGACTTGGCAAAATGTCTTGCCATCTCAACATTATGTCCAAGGTGGACTTGGCCACTTAGCATGCCATTTAACATTTTAACCAAGGCGGACTTAGCAACTCTTCATGCCCTTCTCAGGGCGGACTTCATAGGATGGCTTGCCGTTTCTCCATTTTGTCTTAAATTATTTTGCCATTGCCTCTTCCTTTTGAGGGCGGACTTTAGCACATGCCAGGCCATTGGAAGGCGGACGTTAGCCTTTGGCTTGCCATTGATAGGGCGGACTTCAGCTGTTTGCATGCCATTGACTTGTGAGCTGAAGGTTTTTGACACTAACTTCTGCCTTCTCCATGCTGAGTAAATACTTAAGCGAATTTCTCACAGATTTCAGTCTCCTCCATGAATTTTCAGTCACACTTGGGCCACTTTGCCATGATTTTTATCCATGATCCTTTCAGATTTCTTGACGAACATCCAGATCTTTCACTATTTCTAGTGATCTCTTAGACTGATTTTTTCAGATTTCTGACATTTTCCAGAATTTCACCATGAATTTGTGATTTTTTTTCAGATTTTTCCAGATTTTCTAACTTTTCCTGTGATTTTCCAGAATTTCACCATGATTTCAAAAATTTTCAAATCCATTTTCTGAGAGTTTCGTTGATCTTTTCGAACTTCTGAGTGGATTTTTGAAACTCGAGCCCCTTGCAAATATAGAAACTTTCTAAAAATGGAAATTTTCCAAAAATAGCAACTTTCCAAAAATAGACCCTAAAAAATAGGGATCCCAGAATTGCCCAAAAGTGCCAAAAAAGTAGGTCCTAAAAAATAGGGGGCTCGGGGTGAAAACCCTAAAAACTGGGAGGTGTCAGAATTGATCGAAATGACAGTCGATCTTCGTCTCCTAGGCCTTCTAAGCGCGATGGCGACATTTATATAGTGATCCAGGCTAAAACTCACTTGCTTGACTTGGGTGATCATTCAAAATTCAAACTCCTCATTGTATAAAGACTGGTGATAAGCGGTTGCAACGCAAAGGCAAAACCCCAAAGCAAAAGCAGAAGGGGTCCCCATTTGCAATGGGGCGATGTGTGAAAAGGTCACAACACTACCCAGGAGGTTCTCAAGCCAAGAAGAAGGGTCTCTACTAACTTCTTTGGGAGAATTGGTTTCGTCTCTAGCCACTCTTGATGGATCAATCGGCGTCGAGACGTTGCGAATTGGTGAATCTACTTTTGAGTCTATGTGAATAGGAGAAGGTTGTGGTGATGGCGAAAGAATAGGAGATGAAGGCTCTACCTCAATTTGTGCTACTGCCTCAATTGGAACTTCTGGTGCATTTGCTGATTGTTCCTGCCAATTCTTATTTTCCCTCAAGTTCTTTGTCATTGCGCTAACCTTGGTACCTTCAGGAGGATTGCTCAATGCTTTAACTCTGGGTTTCGATCTAGAAGCGGAAGGTAGTGGTGGATCAACTACTGGCGACTTTGCAACTGGAATGACTTCCTTTCGTGTCCTCTTGTTACTCAAGAATAGTTTGTTGTTCTTGACAATTTGGCTTGTTCTTTCCTCAATTGAGGTGCTCTCTTTAGTGTACCAAACAATTGGTCAAAGTGGCTGCTGATCAACCTGATCTCTGACATATGTGGGAAGCAGGGCTTCTCCATCATCATCTAAAAAACCCTCCACATCTTCTGATAAGAAATCAACAATTTGATGAAGAGTAAGTCTACTGTAATCGTGCTTGCACACTTCAAACCCATTTTCACAATTAACCCAAAAATCTTCCATTGTAGGTTTATGTGAATGATTCTGACCAAGACGAGCTGCCAAGAGACCCCAAGGGTCACATGAGTGCCTTTCTTTGGAAACCTTGAGATTAAGCTTTGATAGTTCATTGCTCAGCTACTTAGCATCAACTGTTGATTTGCATCTATATATGCTCATTTCAATTGGGAAACTGACAAAAGACTTGCGTTTGTTACGCAAAAAGGTGTGCACTTCGTGTACTTTCCTGAAGAACTCCATGAATACTACCTTATCCGTTGGATATCTGTTGATGTGTTTTTCGTGACCGCACCAACGCAGAATAAAGTTGCCAACGACTTCCCTATTCTCTCTTGATCAAAGTATTCCGCATGCTAAGATTGCAAGAAAGTTCATGCGTTCAACTCCAAGGTTCCTTTAATGCGAATAGGCTCGGTTTGGCTTTCGATGTCTGATTTCATGAGTATTTCAAAGGGACTTACAATTGATGTGGCCGGTGGAGAGGAGATTCAAATGCCACCGAGATTTATCTATGAAGTCTGGGTTTCCCTATTCCTAACGAAGAAATCTTGGAATTAAGAAAGGGTGTAGGGCCTAAAGTTTATGTTCTATTCTAAATGCAGGATATGTGGAGCTTCACTTCAATAGACTTCAACCGGATTTCACCTAGCCTCCGTCGGACAGCCTCAGTAAAATCGGTGCAATCTTCAAGGGAAATAGCAAAAGATGTTCAAATTATGACTTTTGAGGAATTCACTCACCTTTCACTTTCAACACCTTTGCCTTTACATGGCGCAAATAGAGGTAGCAAGAGGACAAGCTTCAAACGCCCTTTGACTTGTTGACTCTCTTCCTTGGCTTGAGCGCATTTGCCATGGTGTGGAGGATAAAACACGTTGATTCTTTGACTTACTCTCTTTAGGCGCATTTCAGCTTACTAGAAGAATGGGCGCATTTAGGGGGGTGAGGAGGATGAAGACCCGTTGACCAGCTCATTTGGAATATTCCCTCCTCGCATGCATACGTCTCGTCCTTTTGCATGCCATTGGTTTGTCTTCACATGCCCTGATTTGGGCGCATTTTGCTATGTGTGAGGGATGAGAATCCTTGACCCTTTTGACTTCTTTCTTATTAACTCTCCTTGGGCGCATTTCAGCACTTGAAGCGGATGAAATTTATACTTAGAATTTTTTTATACTTCTTCATCTTGAGTTGGGCGCATTTTGCCTAGGGGAAAGGATGAAAACTTTGACTTTGCTTTGACCACTCACAACTTGGGCGCATTTTGGCCTGGGAGGTGGATTTTATACTTAGAAAATTTTTGAATGCCTCCAGCTTGCATGTGGGCGCATTTTACCCCTAGAGGTGGACGAAGTCTCAGACTTAGAATTTTTTTTGTGCCACCACCTTGAGCTGGGCGCATTTTCAAGTTCCTGCAGGAAGTTCAACAGTTTGTATTTTCTCAAGGCCTCCAGCTGAAGTGGGCGCATTTTGATGGTGGTGAAGGATGAACTCCAGACTTAGTCCTTTTTTCATCGTTTTTCGCCAGTATTTCATGCCCTGCTATTTATAGTAAGCCCCTTAATTTTGCGTCTCTGAAGCTCAGGTTGCTTTGAAATTTTAAACACTGGATCTTCGTGACTCCATTACCTTGCTGACACTGCCATTCTGAGAAAGCCTGCCATTTATAGCCTGTTTGATTGGCTTACTAAAATAAAGTAAAGCTCATGTTTCACGATAGCTCCAAAACTCCGTCGAGTTGGGGAATTTGGATAGAGAGCTCATCACCATGACCAACCTGCCGTCTCTTTGTAGCCACTCGATTTACTATTTTAGCATGTTTTCCAATTTGACTTACTATAAATAGTAAGTGCACCAGGATTGACTTCAGAAATTCCTGTGAATGCTTTGAAAACGGTATTGGTGGTTTACCTGCCGGATTTTAGAGTCGGGGATTTTTCGCCTATTTTAGGCTCGAAGTTAAAACCCTAACTTCGCTCTGCACATCGTATCAAATGAACTCTGTTTGCCGCCACGTTTTGCCAACGCTACGATATTTCACGATGCAGTCTGAAGCGGTGGGGTGGCGGTACCAGCAGGAACTACCGCCTGCTAAAAATAGCAAAGTTCCTTCTTGGTGGGAATCTCCATTTTGCGTAATGCTGCTGCTCCGAAATACAAACCATCCGGGAATCCGCGACGTACCAAAAAGAAACCTCGACGCGCAAACCCTAAATAGCCTGCCGGGCTGAGATCGAAAGTGGTCATCTCGACTCGCGTATTTACGCTCATTTGAAGGTCTTGAAAAACCGAGAGGAATATCACGGACATGCAAAGAAAAACCTCGCATCGCGCCACGGAATTTTCAGGAGCGGTTGCTAAAATAATTAAGTTATTTGTTTTTAAGCTCAAATTTGGCATGCAAAGCGGTCACGATGTCTCGAATGCCGTGTGGCTGATGGAATTTCAAAAATCGTAATTACTGAATTATGGACTTACTAAAATAGTAGGAGTACCGGAATCTGATGAAATTTCGCAAAGAACCATGGAAGCCTCTTACGGCATAACTCTTGAATTAAAGTTCAATTTCAATTTACTCACTTTATTTTATACCCAGGTGGCTGAAGTTCAAAACCCTAATTTTAGACTTGGTCAGATTTCATGTTAAAGCCCACAGACGGGCACAACCCCAGAAAGGCAGACAGTAGAAAAGAGAGACAAGGACAAAACAAACGAAAAGTGAAGCCAAAATTAGGGGGTCCCCATTTGCAATGGGGCGATGTGTGAAAAACGTCACAACAATATCTAGGTAGCATGACTGGATCACCTGAAAAGCCATGTGCTCTAATGTAGGAGAAAGTGGGAAATTGGATAAACGAATCAACTCAATCTGCCATTGCTAATCTGACATCTGCTGAAAATTGTATATGCAACTCATTGTCAAGATCTTGCACGGTATGCATTAGGAAAAGATCATTCACCCGCTTAAAATGCCGCTCTGACTATGTGAACTCTAATTGTGGGTAATGCTCATACACATGTTGAACGCCCAAAGTTTCAACGTCATTCAAACCTCAAAACTTGCCTTGAAAGGCCATTAGATAGCGAGGTATGAAATCATGTGGAATTCATGGGCCTTGAAGAATCCTATCATCTAGTGGTGAAGAGTATCACTGATTAATGTTGGCCAGTCGTAGTGTTCTCTATTGTTGACAATTTGAGACATGATGTAGAACATCCAAGGCTGAAACTTATGTGCTTTTGCTTGAGCTGTGACTCAGTTGAGCGAAGTAATCAGGACTGCAATTTCATCCTTGAACTCACCACTTCCAATGTTCTTTGGCAAAGCGTTTCGCTTCTCTTTCAGCCACCTTTGTTTAATCCTTTTCTGGTACTGATCCTTTTGTGCATTCCACGCCTTTTCACATTCTTCAGCTTATACAATAATGTTATCCGCGCATGGTGGAATGGCAAAACATCTCTCAATATCTTTCGGCGTGAGGTTGCAAACAATACACCCATCCGCTGATTGGATTTCTCGTGAAGCTGGGTTGTAATGCATGACACAAACAATCACAAACTCAATGTTCTGTGCTGAGATGGGAAAAGTAATAAAATATAACTACTTGCGTAGTTATCTTGTAATTGATTGGGTATGCTCGATCAGGTTGGTAGATAACCAAGCTTTCATTGTATATATTCATGCTTCCCCGATTAATTAAATCGCTCGATTGCTCTCTCATTCATCATGGTATCAGAGCATAATGTGTTATGAGCACCTATGCAATAAATTGGGAGTTTAAAAACTTGCCTGGAGGTAATCGCGGCATCGCTGAAAGCTTCTTCATGTTCCGGCATTGTTGAAAGCTTCTTCATGTTCCGACATTCTGTAAGGCTCAATTGATAACAGAGAAATGCTCCAGAAGATCAGATGCTGTCCTAAGACGACAAGGTGTACTATCTGAAAGAATATTGAAGCATTGACATTAATGGATTTGTGCTGTCAGAAGATGTTGAGATTTTCTTCCGTCAAAACAAGCATTTTTGTGAGACTCTCAGAACGAGCATTGTCACGGGTGAGATTTTCTTCAATCAAAACGAGTGAGAGAAAGGTGTGTGTTAAGTCAGTGGTGAAAAAAGAAAATAAAAACTCTGAATGCGTGGAGAACAAATTGCATCGCTTGGACGGGACGTGGTTGTTGTTGTTGTATGAGTCACAGAGATGGGATGCAATCATAGAGACGGGGTTCAATCGAAAGGTGCAATTATCTCTAAATCTTCTACAACTTTCTATTTTTAAGTAGTAAATGAATTGTAATCTCTGCATTTAAGATTTAGAATATAGAGCATTTGTAGTTTTGCATTCAAAATACAGAGCATTTGTGGTTCTACATTTAAATTCCAAAATTTAGAGCATTTGCAGTTTTTTACTTTCTGAAAGCCAAAAAAATAAAATAAAAAAATTCTATAAAGATTAGAGTTTGATAAGAGCAATAAGGATAGTCCAAAGAAAACTAAAATGGCTCCTGGGGCACCAAAATATCTCCTACCCGATTCCCAACTCCTAAAGGGTGAAAACTATGCTGCCTCGAAAACCAAATTCCAAATGCAACTAGAATTTGAAGACCTTTGGGATACTGTTTCGGGAAACACACCTAGACCAACTACAACTGGTGATGATTGAAATAAGTTTACAAGGCCAATAAAAAAGCCAAGTCAATCATCCTTTTAAGTGTGTCAGATGAGGTTCAACCTCACATTCGCACTGCAACCTCTGCAAAAGATGCTTGGGACCGCCTCAAAACTGTTTATGAGGCTAAAAACAAAAACCAAATCCTTCATCTGCAGCATCGGTTACATTGTCTCCAAATGCAAAATGGTGAAAAGGCATAATCTTTCTTTAGAAGAGTTGCTGAATTGAGAACTGCACTTCAAATGTTAGGGGAAGAAGTCATAGATGACTCTTTTGCACCAATTGTCCTGAGAGCACTGCCCCCTTCGTTTAGAGTGTTTGTTACATGTTTAAATGTGGCACATAAAACACTTTCATTTGAAGAATTGGTCAACTTGCTTCAATAGGAAGAAGCAATGTTTGGTGAGAGATACTCAAGACAATTAGGCCCTTGCAGCAAAACAAAAGGGAAAACAACCTGATCATCGAAGTGGTCCATCGGGACAGTCAAATCAAAGTCAAGACAACTCTTCCAACAAGAAAAAGAAATGCCTCATTTGTGGTAGAAAGGGTCATGAACTCAAAGAGTGTTGGTATAATTCCTACGCCAATAGTGAATCCGGTAGCAAAGAGCCACAAAAATCTTTCCAAGGGGATAAGAAGAAAAATCCACAATGGCAGAAAAAGCCCAACAAACAACAAGGAAATATTTCATCCACATGTAACTTAGATGAAGATTTTTTGTATGTTGTAGAAACAAAGGCTGCCACAACAAACAATTTAGTCTGGTATGTTGATTCTGGTGCATCCAGGCATATGTTAGGGGAACCAAAATGGTTCTATGCCTTAACTTCATCCACCTCCTATGGGCATGTTTCATTGGGTGATGACACCTCATATAAAGTTCAAGGAATTGGTGATATTGCACTTTCATTGAGAACTCATACAGTCAATTACTCGAGCACAATGCGCAGAGTTGAATTTGATCAACTCCAATGGTGTAGAAACCCTAGTTTCCCCCTGACACTGTTTCTGACTGAGTTTTTAGGTTTTTCTGACGTTTTTGGTTTTTTTGCAATTTTTGAGTTTTTGATGCAATAAATGAATGGTACGGCTTTGATAGAAATTAATAATAAATTCAATAAAAATGCTAGGTAACCAATATGCATAGGAAATACAATATAGAATGAAGGCGTTTCCTTTATTTGCTCAACTGGAAACAATACAATGAGATCTTGAAGCATGCAATAAAAGAATAACAATTTTTATTGATAGAAAACCTGGTAACCAGCAAGCTGTGATGAACAGAAATTTGGTACGGCTGAGATGATAGGCTTGTTCTCCTTCTGACAGATGATCTCTGATGATGTCCCAGAAGTATACGCCTATACTGGAGATGACCAGTTGATCCCAATGCAAGCGATTTATGCCCAAGAGAAAAGACGCCTTATTTAAGATGGTACGGCCTGGTACTGCTGGTACGGCCTGAGTACAAATCAGCAATTAATAAATGTACGGCCTCCTTGCTAATCAATGTCTGGATCTCAGAATATGGTGCGCCCAGGTAAATAGATGCTTTCTGAATGATAAAATGTGCTGAAGCTCTGTAAATGAATTAACTCTGAAGATCAATGATTTCCTCTGAGTGAGAAAACCTCTGCTGGCAATAAATCAAGTGATATTCCACACCCTCTGAATTGCTTCCAGTGGAGATGGCTCGTTCCCCAAGGAATTCGAACTTGAAACCCTAAAGTCTCTTGCTCAGATCAATTTGATCAGTTCTCAAAATTCAATAATCACATAATGGCTCAAAACCCAAGGCAAATCCTCTAATATGCTGAAAAGTGCGATTTCCTTAAGAATAGGGTTTTAATTAATATTTGACTTTTTAATTCTTTTAATTCTCCATAGTCCTCAGCCAAATATTTAAATCATAATTTAATTGCCAAATAGGCCCCTTCTGATGATGGCGCACCCCTCAATGAGAAATCACTTAAGTTATAATTTAATATTATAACTTTATATTATAATCATTAAATGATTAATATTTAATTAATGCAATTAAATATTAATATCTTCCTCGATACTCATCCGATGACTGATCCGTCTGAAGCTGACGAACTCTGAAGTGATTCTGAATACTGCCAAAGCCATACTGCTAAAAATAGCAGGGGTCCCACGCTGCCTGCCAGGAACTGCTAAAAATAGCAATTCTGCAAAAAGTCTCCGATCGAACCCAAACGAAAGACTACTGATCAAACTCTGCTAACTGAAGC
>VDFB02230064.1:0-24432 GCA_007258455.2 Sequoia sempervirens
CAGATCTGGAAAGAAAATCTGCAGCATTGAAGCTCTGATGCCATGTAGGAGTTTATGGTGAACTCCTCAACACCCCTGGATCGCCTGCAAGACAAAATAACTTTCACAAGAGATAAATGGCAGAAATATCAAGCTATGATTAAGGATGCAAGAATGCCAAAATAGCAGCCACACTGAATATGGCAATGCACATATGATGCCTTGCTTATATAGGTAAGGTGAGGAATAGGATTAGACAAGTTCATGGCAATTGCCTTAATCTTATCACATGAGACAACTAACTCATAACAACCTAGAACACAAGCATTAAATAAATGCCAACTAGATAAGATAAGTGACAACTAATGCTTAACTAGAAAGATTCCTTCCTAGGACCTAAGTGGACTTAACAATGTAAATAGGACCTAGATAGGTAAAACACCTATTTACACCAACACAAAGGAAATGGTAACTATTATGAGTTCTTCTATAGGGTTTGAGGCAGATTTAGATAGGTAGTTGTTCTTGCATTGGCCAATAGATATGGGGCTTTCATATTGTAGGTAGTTCTATTCAACCCTCACAAACATAGGTGCAAGGTTTTTTCATTCCTCATAACACTCTTGGTGTGCAGCCTTCTCAACCCTCATTGGAAGGTATTGTGTGGAATTAGGAAAGTATAATGGGACCACATTGTATGTGCCAATTTTTGGTACTACAACATATCATTGAATGTTGCGAGGAGCCCTTATTGGGAGGCATTAGTCAATGCATTGATTGTAGTGAGAAAGAGGTTCAAGGCATTGAGCTTGTATGAGTTAAGTGGGCCTTTGTTGGAGGATGTCAGAAGCACAAAGATACTAGTTGAAGAATATAAGCAACTTTGGTGAAATAAGCGCTGCACTATTTTATTTGACAAGTGGACGGATTGTAGGAACAACACATTAACTAAATTTCTCATGGCTTTAGGTGGATAGTTGGTGTTGAAGTTAGTTGATGCCTTCAGTGAAGTGAAAAATATCAAGATATTATGCAACATGTTGGATGAGGTAGTGATTAGGTGGGCATAGAGAATGTTTTGTAGGTTGTGATAGACAATGCAATTGCATATGTGGCAGCTTGGAGACTTCTTAAGATGAGACAAACTATGCATTTTTGTTGTACTCATTGTGCTTATTGCATTGATCTTCTCCTTAAAGATATAAATTTTTTTGGATGGGTCAAACCTATAGTGGGAAACATGAGAAACGTTACAAAATACATCTACAAGCACCCATGGGACCTTGATTTCATGAGGGAATGCAATAAATGGAAATGAGCTTGTGTGGTTAGGAGCCACACGGTTTGCCACCAATTTAATTGCATTGTAGAGTATTGTAGCTTCATTGCCATTGCTTGATTGGATGTTTGTGAGGTTAGGAGCCACATGGTTTGCCACCAATTTAATTGTATTGTAGAGTATTGTAGCTTCATTGCCATTGCTTAATTAGATGTTCGTGAGGTCATAAGCCACATGGTTTGCCACCAATTTTATCACATTGTAGAGTATTGTAGCTTCACTGCCATTGCTTGAATAGATGTTTGTGAATGCTAGGTTGTTGGATAGTCCTTACTCAAGGTCATAAGCCACATGGTTTGCCACCAATTTTATCACATTGTAGAGTATTGTAGCTTCACTGCCATTGCTTGATTAGATGTTTGTGAGTGCTAGGTTGTTGAACAGTCTTTACTCAAGGAAGTTTGAAGGAAAGGGTTGTGAAATTGAATACCATATTGTATGATTTGTTTTCCCAACACATGGATGAAATCAACAAAGTAAGTTTAAATTATAAAAAAACAATGATTTTCTAATTTGTTATTTTTCTAGCTTCTTATTAATTTTTTTATTTTCTTTAATTTTTTATTTTAATTGTCTTGTTTTAGGTGTTGAAACCATTAGTTAGAGCTCTTTGGTTGGTGGATGGGGAGAAAAACTCCATTGGTTACTTACATAAGACTATGTTCATATTATTTTTGTATGGGTCAAACAAAAAAAATATGAACATATTTGGTACATTATTGAACAAAGGTGGAATAGCAACTCCACTTACAGATTCATGGCATTTCCAACTACTTAAACCCAAAATTTCTATTCTCCAATTCATTTAGGCTAGATGAAGAGGTTATAGATGGCCTCAACATGTGCATGGTGAGGATGTCCTTGATAAAGCCCTTAGAGAAATAATTTAAGATGAGTTGCAAATTTATAAGGATGTGGAAGGGAGGTTGTTTTCTTTAGCTCTATGCATTTAAGGAGAGTAGCTTTACCGCTTGGTAAAAAAGCAGATATGTAACTTTAGTTTAAGTTTACTAAATGTTGTCCTTAGATTTTTGGTGGGAAAATTTTGATTTTGGTGTAAAAACTTATAATTTTCAATCTCTTGCTATATGCATTTTGTCCCACTCTTGTAGCACTTCTAGGTGTGAGCATAGTTAGAGCACATTTGAGGCCATTCAAATGAGAAAGCACAACAGGTTGACTCAAAAGAATTTGAATGGCCTTGTCTTTGTGTGGTACAACCTTTGCCTGTGTGCCAAGGTGGAGTAGTAGACACACGAGGCAATGGAATTTGATGACATTGATCTATATTTAGATTGGATTGTTGCGGAAGTGGAGCCCATGTTTTTTATAGATGAGATTGCTGATTTGTAGAGGGAGGCAGCAGCATGGATAGTGATGAAGTGAGGAAGACATTACCCTTAATCCAATCTGAAATAAAATAGCAATCTCAACGGAGATATGCACACACCACCTGAAACAACAGAGATTGAATGCAAAATCTGCAAACTAGAATCAATGTATTATGTCTCAAACTTGCAGGAAGGATTACATAACTTCAACAAATCTGATTATATCAGATTTTACAGTCCCTAGGACTGATGTACAGCAACTCAAAACAAATTACAATCTGATTTTTATATGAAAATGAAAAAATACAACAACAACAACTTTCCTCCTTTCAACTACAACCTCCAATCTTCAGCTTGTAGCTTCCAATCTCCAATCTTCCACTGAACCAATCTTCAACAATGGTCTCTAAGGACTCTTTTGCTGCTATAATAACCTCCTTTGACCTGCAACAAAATGCCTTCTCCACCTTCTCCAAGAAAATCCACGCCCGCAATAACAGCCTACACATTCTAGCCAAGAATGGCTACCAAAACATAACACAAATTGCTTGTAATCTTCAAAAACAAGCTCTAGAATCTTCTCCAGAAAAAAGTCATGACCAAGTTGGGAAGAAACCTCCAAAAAATGCATGCCAAAAACATTTAATAATATAGAAAATGCTTTCTCAAACCCACTCCCACCAAAATTGCCAAAATGGGAGTCCATTCCTAGATTTTAGGGCAATTTCCAATGTATCTCCTACCAACTCACCTTGGGTGCCCACCTTTGCATGCATGATTATAGGAAGTTATAATTGCATTTTCCAACTCATATTCCCTCCAAGACCCATGCCCAATAATATTTATTTCCAATTTTTGAATATTGAATCCCCCTAAATTGTCTCCACACCCCAAAATTGCAACAAAATAATAAAAAGGGTAATTATTTAATATTTAACTTACTATAACTTTGAAAATTACTTCACCAAGCTAATCATCTACCAAACTTTAGGAAAATAAATTAAAATATTATTTTTGGTTGATGCAAGATTTCTGGTCAACCACGGATGCTCCTGCATCAGATAGCAAATAAGTCGGTAGAAGGTGAGGCATCAATAGGGGCTTTGTCGGATGCACATCATATGCCTGAGGCTGAGGCGAAAGATGATATTGTTGCTCAACATGAATCATTACCATTCAATTCAAGGGCACCAATACAAGAAATTTGTGGATTATGAATACAAAAAATCATTTGGGGAAAAAAATTGCAAACCACAAGTATAAGATTTTTTGGAAAAATCAAGAAAAATTCGAGAAAAAAAGGGGAAAAGATCGGATTTAAGAAAAAATGTAAAAAATTGTAAAAAAAGAGACTATTTTTTTTTTGAAAATTAAGGGCATTTCCATAGCATAGAGATATAGAGAGCAAATATAATAGAGTTTAACACAATAATTGTATAAAATAGGATTTTGTTATTTATATTCATATCACTGATTACATTGCATTGCACAAAGCATACTTTATAATGCATAAATAATAACTAGATGGTTACAATTGATAAAATTTCAATTACAATATAGTTTGTACAAGTCAACCTATAAACTAAGTACTAAGTTCTAAAAAATCAAATGTAGCCAATGACTCTTGCTACTACAAATAGAGCTCTACTAGAGGGTTGCAGGTCCTGATGATGAAGCTACTAGTTTAGAGCTTCTCCTGAGCCATTTAAGAAATTCATTAAAAAGACAGTTTTCCTTTGTTGATCAGACATCATAAATTACAAAACGGGAATCAACTGGTTTATATTTGTGGTTTAACAATACTTTTAATTTCTAGAACAATGCCAAAGAGAGCTATATGAAGACTGTGAAAGGGAAATTATATGACGAAGGAAGCAATTGCAAAGTTCAACTTAATGGGTTTTGAATCAAATAGCTAAAGATAGAGTAATACAAATTGCTTTTGAAACAATATCTTAAATCTCAAAAGAATATAAATAATATTGAAATGTTCTCATTGATAACTATTTTAGCAGATTTGTAAAATAGTAAGGGCAGTGTTAACTATTAGATAATAAATACTTGCTAGTACAAAAGAAGAGAGCAACTATTTGAGCCACAATTTTAGCTATTATTATTCAAGTAAATTTTCTTTGATTTTGTGTATAAGTGGATGGAGTTAAAAAAATTGGACTTGGAGTTGAGAATTTGAGAGATTATAGGTACAAGTTTCAATGGAAAATCAAAGCATGAGGAACATTCCCTTTGTTGGTAGCTAGTCAACGCTTCCCTTGGGATTCGTGACATGGACTAACCGCCTCTCGTGGATCTGATAACTCTGGCGGTTGTATCAGGCATTAACAGGTCAACCTTTTGGTGCAACGATAACCGTGGGACCAACAATTGGTTTTAGAGCATTTTAGGCTTCAGAAGGTGTTGCCAGGTGCAGTATTGGTTGTGTTTCATATGGTGTTGCCATCAATGACAAAGGGGGAGATTGTTAGAATATTTTGTCATTGATGTCAAAGGGGGAGTAGTAAGCCAGGGGGAGCAATGTTGTTTCAAATCAGTATTTGATTTCAGTTTTGGTATCAAAGCCAAAGGTGCCGGGTTTGAATCCCCTTGGGTAACGTTGAGGGGGAGATTGTTGGCAGCTAGTTAGCGCTCTCCTCAGGATGCATGACATGGACTAACTGCCTCCCGTGGATCCGTTAACTCTGGCGGTTGTATCGGGCATTAATAGGTCGACCTTTTGGTGCAACGACAACTGTGGGACCAACACCCTTTCAATGGGACAGTTGCTGAAATCTTTTTGGATCATTAAAGAGAAAATATATGAGGCCTACTTCGGGAGGGATTAAGATAAGCCCGCAAGACTAGGGAATGACTTCTCTCAAGGCATGTATTAGTTTTCTTGATACCTATTTAACATGCATGGAATGCTCCATTATATATTTTTGAAGAATTCATGCACTGCTATTGTACTTTTAGCCTTTGAACCTTCATGTATATGACTATCCTAAATGGAATATAGTTCCCAAGTTGAAGGGCATGAATTAAGTAGGAGTTTTAATAATTAATAGGAGTATTGGCTTTCAAAATATATAGGAAATTTAAATATAACCAAAACAACTTTTCCATTTTGATATTAAATATCGCTATTGTTTATTTTTTCAGCACAACAAGCTGATTTTATATCTTTGTGATAGAACCATTCCGCTCAAGTCCCACAATGTCTATATATTATATATATACTTATGCTTCCCACTTGATTATACAATTGTCACTACCCTACCCGCTATCATTAAAACTTGATGGCTGGTCATATTGAATCTCCAAATTATCACACTTTGTTAGCATTTGAAAGGAAAGAAACCAACTTAACCTTGATAATCTAAACAACCACCTTGGTATTATTTTTGATAATTGAAATTGAAACTCTTTGAATAGTTAGATTACAAGAATTCAAAGAAACAAAACCTCTTTAGGTTGATATCAAGCTAGTTTCATTTCTGCTCAGTTTAGTCTCATTATATTTACTTTTGGTACTTTTATAAAGTTCTTATATGTTAAAAAATAAGATAGAAGTTTTACTTAGTATTTATGTGATATTGTCTACTATTTTCCACTAAATTGTGTCTTTTGGATTTATATACATAGAAAGAATTAATACAAGCCTAAGGCAAATGATGAATGTGGAATATAGAGAAAACAGTAATATCCTTAACCATCATGTTAATGTCCTTAACATCAAGTATAGAAGCATACCAAAGAACATGTCTCTATTTTAATATCCTTAACATCTATTAGAAATAGTATTCCATTCAAGGTCTCCTACCCGCACCTGCCTTAGCAACTTGATGAAATCTAGTGAATTTTGATAGGAACCACGCCCCAGCAGCCAACACTTAGTTCTCTTTGCTAAAATCAACAAAAACCCCGTGGCCCACGCTTTCGGGGACGGGGACGGGGGGACAGCAGGGGACGAGTTTCGGGGACGGCAGTCCGAGGGCAGATTTTTGGGGACGGCGATATAGAAATTTTTCAATATATATATATATACACAATTACATATATATATGAATTTTTAAAAATATATTATATAGAGAGAGAGAAAGAGCAATTTGAAATATCAAATATGTGCAACAATTTCAATATGACAATACGTGCATAGATAAAGAGTATAACAACAATATAACAACAATATAGCAATAGTATAACAACAATATAAACATAAAGGTAAACACTAACAGCAATGCCAATAACTTAACAATTAAATATAAAAGCATTTTGTTCAAGTTTTAACACTAAAGTTAAATAACTCAAAGATCAACGTCTCAAACTTTAAAGTTTAAATACAACAATCTGTCAATCTATGACACTATGCCTCATTCGGGCTATCAATATCAAAAGCACTATCTGTGTCACTGTCACTCTCTGCCTGAAGTGGATCATCCAAAGGAAGGCCAACCATTCCCAGTTGCACCTCCTCCTCATCAATCTGCCTAACTAGTTTGTTTAAAAATCAATTTTATTATTCGTAATTTTTTATTTAATTTTACAATAATATTAAAATTTTAAATAGTTATGCTTATTTTAATTTTATTTTATTATTTTATTATTTTAAATTTAAACTAAATAATAGTTTGTTTAAAAATTCATTTTATTACTCGTAATTTTTTTTTAATTTGACAATAAATTATAATATTAAATAGTTATGCTTAAAAATTAAATGTTTTATCAAATTTTTATTTAATGAAATATAATAATATTTAATATTTATTATTTATTAATTATCACGCAATTTTATTTTATTTCATAATATAATTAACTTACAAGCAATTAAAAATTAATTTTTTTTATCAAATATGATGAAATATTTAATATTATTAAGCAATTTTTATTTAATTTGTCAAAAATTAAAAGATTTTTTTACTTTGACAAAAGGGGGACTCCTGGGCGTCCCCGATACGATTGGGGGACTTCTAGCCGTCCCCTAGCCGTTTCGGGGACGCCTAGGCGTCCTTTTATTTTCCACCATCCCCCTTTTTGGGGACGCGTTTCCTGCCGTCCCCCAGTTTTCAAAAATCAGGGGGGACGCCTGGGACGCCCCCCTCGCCCAAAAACTGTGGGACGGACGGACGAGGGGGCTGGTCCCCCTCGTAAATGTAAAAAAAAATTAGCAAATGGGTTGGTTGGGCAATTTTTACATTTTT
The DNA here is from genome assembly GCA_007258455.2 of Sequoia sempervirens. Taxonomy (NCBI): domain Eukaryota; kingdom Viridiplantae; phylum Streptophyta; class Pinopsida; order Cupressales; family Cupressaceae; genus Sequoia; species Sequoia sempervirens. The sequence continues at coordinate 7,845 of VDFB02230064.1, forward strand.
GTTGGAAATGTTGTCATTGATGTTAAAGTTATATCAAGAACAGTATGACAGGAGTAACTGAAGATAACATATTTGAATGCAGATCTCAAGTAGATCACAGTGAAGTCTATGAGATGATTCTAAAGGATATTATTACAGTTTTGGAACAGTCATTGTGTAGACCTCATTTTTTCTAGTAATCTTTGAAGGTAGAAATCTGGGAATTGTTTCAGTCACAAGATACCTGGATACCTGAGCAATTTATCATAAGTGCACCTGCTGGGCACTAGACATACGTTAGACTTTATCACTGTCTCATGTTATAATCTGGACATTTGAGAAACCATCATCGTTTTAAGATCATCACCGATATGAGAAAGATGAATATATGATCTCAAGCATCTACAAATGTGGCCCGATCTATATTAGGCGATTGTTAAAGAAGATTGCTCTATGAAGATAATACTTCAGAATTATCAATAAATCGTTGAGATTGATATTGGTGCGATGAAACAAGAATGACCTGTGTGTGTTTTGTGGTTGTGTAAGTTCAAGTAGTCTAAATCAGAAGCCTATCTTCTTGTGTGGGCTGAGTGTGAGAATTTACATCACAAAGGCAGATTGGAGGATTGGCAAGTGCAGATCTGATTGACTTCATTTGATTCATCCATCAAGTCAAGGTTTGGTGCCTTGCATTAGGGGTTGGTGCTCCTTGTAGGTAGGTGCCTACTAAAGTTGTAAAGGTTAGGTGTTCCTTGTAGGTTGAATCCTACTAAATCATCTTTCTTGTAGATATAGTAGGTTGGTGCCTACTTTCTTGAAAAAATCATTTCAATAAAGTTGTGTCAACTTGTGTAAATTGGTTCATATCAAAAGTTGATTGTAATAAGTTTGAAAAAGATTAAGAATTGAAAGTTTGTGTTGATTTACTGATTCACCCTCTCCCCTCAAGAATCTTTTGTGCTCTTCAATTTTTTGTGGTTTAAACCCTTAAAAATCATTGAACATTGTTGAAAATCAAATTGATTAAATCGGGATTTTTTGGGGAATTTTTTGTTTTTTAAAAATTGGGGTTTTTGCAATTTTTTGAGGATTTATGCTTCTATGATACTGATATCATATGACGTATGACACATTGATGTCTATTGAACTCATTTTTTGATCTATAGATGAAGGAAAACTACTTAGGAGTTTTTTAAATTCAGTTTTTATGCATGTTTTTCAAGATTATTTTACAAATTTATGTGTTTTTTAAATGTCAGAAAATTTGCTAAGGCTTGAGTCTGAATCAAATTTGAGGCCTGCTGAGTTTTTGAACTATAGTCAAAAACTTAAAATAATTCTCCTATCTCAAGAGTTATTGAGATCTTTCCAAATGCTTCAAGTTTTACTTTTTTAGGTCCCACAACCAACCATTACTCAACTGCCATCTCTGCTTTCACTTGATCCTCCTCCAAATCCTGAATTTGCTTCTCATGTGCTTTATCAAGGTTGGGTCATTAACCTGCAGAACCAGATTCTCCAAATGTTTCCTTTTGTGAGGTTCAGACCCTCCAGAATCTTGGCCTTAAACAAAGTTCTATCACTGTATTTGGGCTCAGAATCTCCAAATTGCTATAACTCTTAAGCTTAAAGAATTTCTCACATCAACAAGAATGCAAAAACTAAAAATTTAAATGGACAGCAGGAAAATTGTGACCATATTCAAATTCCAATCACCACCCACAAAATCAGCAAGCAAGACACTGATCATGCTTGGCTAAAGTCCCATAAGATCTCAAAACAATATTCATAATTTGACTAAGATGTGAGAGGAATAAGTGCCTTGTGGGAACTGGGAACAATATTTATCATCATGGGGATTCACCTGGTCCTTTGGAGACACATGGAGGCCCATATTATTACCCCTGTTAGCCATGTTGATTTTTTCTCTTAGACTATGAAAAGAGCCCTGCATGGTACCAATGATCACTTTATAGTTGCCATCTACTATCTAATCAGCAAAGTACAACTCTGTGGCAGTCAAAAGGACAAGAATTAAAGCCACTGATTCAATTGTATTTTTAAATAGGAACTCCTACTTTGCCACTGAAGGCAGTAGCCCCTGCCCTGATGGTCTCTTACTACCCATGTTGAATTTTTCACTTAAGACTATCAAAAGAGCCCTGCATGGTACCATTGATCACTTTGGAGTCATCATTGACCATCTAATCAGCAAAGATCAACTCTGTGGCAGTTGTAAGGACAAGAATTAAAGCCACTGGTTCAATTGTATTTTAAATAGGAACTCCTATTTTGCACAGAAGGCCAATAGCTTCTGCCCTGATGGTCTCTTCGTACCTCTCTGCATCCTGCAGTCCCAGAAATTACCCCTGGCTTCACCATTGAAATTTAGTAATATACTCTAATCTGCTCAAGTTGGACTCTAGAGCTCTTTGTTGATGTTGCCATACCTTTAATGTTTAATGCTTTTGCTCAACTAAGGAGATACATGTAATTTTAATTTCTCAGGGATACGATTCAAGGATTTTAGTCCGAAAACTGAATTAGACCTGAAACACACTGTTTCTCTATATAAATAAATAATCCTCTTTAAAAATATTAATTGGATCTCAAATCCTGTATGAAGTCCAACATATGTGTTTACTCTACTGCACTTTACAGTCATTAATTTTTTTTGCGTAAATACTAAGGTTTTAGCCTTTAGGGAGTATATACTATTTAGGATCCTTAAATTTGGCCAAGCATGGAAAAAAATCAAGGGCAACAACATAGTTTTGAATCTTTGATTACTTTTTCTGCCTCCTTGAAGACTGGAAGCTGCTTTTAGGTGTCCTGTGGGCATAAGGTCTTTAGTGGTGGCTTTTTTTCTACAATAAGCTGTTCAAATTTAACTACCAAATTGCAAATGCTGAACAGTTCATCTAATCTGCTTGACACAGGTGAACTATTCAGAGATATTGTGGGCAGTGCATATTATGTGGCTCCTGAAGTCTTGCGGCGAAACTATGGACCAGAGATAGACATATGGAGTGCTGGAGTAATACTGTACATTCTTCTGTCTGGTGTACCTCCTTTTTGGGCAGGTTACTATTGAAACATTTTTTAGTCTGGACTATTTCTTTTGAAGTAGATGCTTACAGTATACAGTGATGTGTGTGATACCTTCTGCCCATATATTGATTGCCACTCCAACATTCAACTTTGTTCTGGACAGAGTCAGAACAAGGCATTTTTGACGCTATACAACGTGGTTACATTGATTATACAAGTGATCCATGGCCATCTATATCTAGTGGTGCAAAAGACCTTGTCAAAAATATGCTGAAACAGGATCGCAAGGAACGCTTTACAGCTCTCGATGTTTTGAGTATGGCCTTTCTCTTCATTGTAAAGGATTGTGCTCATTGATGCTAGAAATACCCTATTTTGGTGGTAATGCAATATAAATTGATTTTTATATTGAACTAGTTTACTGCTTCAAACTCTACTCAATCATTTTGCATGATGTAGACCATCCATGGATGAGAGAAGATGGGGAAGCCCCTGACAAACCACTTGACACTGCTGTATTGATTAGGATGAAGCAATTCAGGGCAATGAACAAGCTGAAGAAAGTTGCTCTGAAGGTATACTTCCATAATGTTGAATCAGGCATATCTAACTATTTTTGTGTATACTCTAAAATGTTTCAATCTAAACACAGGTGATTGCTGAGAATCTATCAGAAGAGGAAATAATGGGTTTGAAGGAGATGTTCAAAACCATGGACACTGATAACAGTGGTACAATCACATATGAAGAGTTGAAGACTGGTCTTGCAAGATTAGGGACTAGAATCTCTGACCCAGAAGTCAGGCAATTGATGGATGCTGTAAGATAATGAAGCATATTTCCTATAAATCAGATCCGTGTAGGGTGTTGAAAGTTTGATCACTAAATCATTCTAGTTATTTTGATGTAATGGCACTTTTTCAGTGACTGTTTTCATTTAGTTTTATGTTTGTTATTTCAGGCAGATGTAGATGGGAATGGAACCATTGATTACCTTGAATTTATCACAGCCACAGTGCACATGAACAGAATGGACAAGGAAGATCATATCTATTCTGCCTTTCAATATTTTGATAAAGATAACAGTGGGTAAGTTTGCTTAGAAGCCAGGGCAGATGCCATTATTTTCAGGGATTTGTTTTCACTTATAGTGAATATGTGATTTCCAAATTCATTTGGGGTTTCTACAGGTACATTACAAAGGAGGAATTGGAGCAAGCCTTGAAAAAGTATGGATTGGGTGATGAAGAAACCATTAGGGATATAATTACCGAGGTAGACACAGACAATGTAAGTATATTCTGCTATCAGGGAAAAATACATATTTCAAAATTTCTAAGACAAAGGCTAAATTTATGCTTATTTGCTGTTTGTTCAAATGTTAGGATGGACGAATTAACTATGATGAATTTGCGGCGATGATGAGGAGAGGTCACCAAGATGGCAATGCAAACAGAAGACGTGATGTAACTGCGGGGGCGCCAAGGCATAGATAATTTCTAAGCATATTCTGTTATGTCATCAGAACTTATGATCTTATTAAATTTTCTTGAGGAATCACAATTGTGACCATATATAAGTTATTTACACACCTCTATGCTAATGTATCTCAGAGAAAGTATCGATGCAATTGCTTAATCCCACATATACAGTCAATTTTATGAGAATTTTCTTTCAGATTGGGGACACTATTTGGGAATGAGCTTTTCATAGTCACTGCTCATTTTACTTCCTCCGGATAAATTCTGACTTGTTTTTGATTGTATATCAATGCTATCTTTTTCGTTGGTTGCAAAATTAAATGAAAAAGCTATTGTCATGCAAATATGTTAGACAATTTGTTGTCACTGTATTTGCATCCTGAAATGAAGTTTCTTATCCACAGCAATTTTGAATTTTGTTTAATTTGACCATTTGTTGAATCCTTTCTTTTCATGTTGATATTGTTTTAGTGTTTAATTACTTTTAAATTCTTAGGTTCCTTTACCTTATTACTATCTTTTGTAACCACTTATACCCATTTTTTTATTGTGAATGTTAATATAATTTTTTCTTGCAGCTTCTTAGATGTCTCTTATATATGAAAGCTGTTGTAATAACCATCCCTCATTTACTACTATTTTTTTTTCCAACTCACAAGTACTAACATAATTGATCAAGCATTTTCCATTTAATTTAGAATTGCCAACTTCATAACCTCTCTAACCACAATCAGTGTGACAACTCTACGCCACCACTCAGATGCTCACACTAGAATGTGGTAAGCTCTCAATATCAGGGTCATACCTGGATCCAAACTCAAACCTTGAGGGATCATTCATAATGTCCTTTCCCATGTTTTCCTTTGGGAATCGATGGCTCCATAGTTCGTATGCCAAAGATAGAGAGAATTCACTCTCATCTTATATGATATCTTTGATCTCACTTTTAATTTTTAAATCACAATTTCTAATTACAATATAATGATAACACACATTCCAATCAAGTATTTGTTCCATGCCACTCATTAGTATACAAACACACACAAGAGCATATCATTCCAACATCCTATGTTCACAAAGTGATTGAATCAAGCATACATCTTTTATATAGAACATGATTAGCTCCCACTTGTGTCACACACACATATGTGATCATCTCTTATACACTTCACATGAACACATGGGGTTACATGGGGTTTGACTCAAGCATATGTCACATATACACAGGGTCACTATCCTATAACCACATCACATGTAAACACAATGAAACTTAGCCATCCAACACGTACAAAAGGTGAATAACAAAACAACCTCACGAGTATATATAGTAACCAATTAGCAAGAGGAAGTAGTTGCAACCTTACTACAAGTTTTGTTTCTTTTTTCTAGGTCACCAACACATAAGTATTTAAGTACATCCCATTCAAAAAAAGGAATGTTGGTGCATCCCATGCTACACCATGGGTCCCATCTTTTTCTCCAATCCATCGCCACCTATCATTAGCAAGGGCACAAGTACAACTTACACAATACTTGAGACCATTTTACACAAGTATATTGTAATTGACTCATACACATAATGACCAACTAGCAACATGAAGTGGATGTGACACCATTGCATGCATTTTCTATTACTTGGTTCACTAACACTCACTCTAATGCATTCCAATCATAAAGGAAGCTCAATGCATCCCATATTACACTACAAGTCCCATTCTTTTCCTCAGTTCTTTGCACCATTTGTGATGATGGGAAAAAATTCCATATTACTTTTAATCACCACAAGACAAGGTATAAGTGTAAAAACACATATCACCTAAGGCTAGTAACATGATTTCCATAGCTCATTAATCGTCTAAGTCATTGTACAAATTCATAATTAGGATGTCTTATGGTCTTACCGCAAACCCAAGATTAGTGGCTATACTACCAATCAAAGCCATGAAACCACACCTTAGGCAAGTACAACATAGGAGACATTTCTTTTTGTATAGTCGTAAAATTGAACCCCTCGCAATTTCACATACATTCTTGCATTTGCTTTAGTGTCCACTCCCTTAGCATCTTGAGTAGGGTCATTTTAGCCCTTGCATCAGCCTTTTTCCCCTCTCAGGATGCTCCAACACCCCTTTTTAGCAGCTACCCTTTGCGCATCAGCTTTACATCGACCTTTGGGCTTTTCCCGTTCTCGTCATTTTGTAGCGTGACGTGTCTGGACACTAGCGTGCGGCGTGGACATCCGCAAGTTGCGCTAGCGCCCTGTGACGTTTTAACGCTCAAACAACTATCTCCGAGCATGCTTGCCACTTGTCTTCACCTTTTGTCGGTGGTAATCGCCTGAGACACCTTGTAACGGTTGGAGAAGCTTCTTTTCCCTCCTTAAAAGCAGTCTTTTCAATCCATTTGGTCTTCTAAGATCTTCTGAACTTCTTCTAGCTCCACTCTTCCGCTTTTAGCTTCATTCTACCATTTCACTCTTGCTTGCATAACTTCATATAGCTTGTTACACTAGCATTCTTACATCCTTTCAAGCTCTCACAACACCCTTTTGGCTCTTACAATTTCATCTCCTTCACTTCATGCTTGTGAGCATCTTGGGATTTCATATCCCTTATCTACTACATCTCTACTTTGTGATACAGGTTCTCCTCCTTGAGCGGGGATTGCTTTTATCACTCATACTTGGTGGTGCGGGTTCTACTCCTGAGCGGGTTTTCCTTTCACCACACGCTTTGTTCATTCCATTCTTTCTCTCTATTTTCTTGGCTGTCTGTAGAGGTGGGAACACCAAAATGGGGGTTTGACTAAGGCAAACCCCTATACAACCCCAACACTTTCTCCAGATATTACACTTGTTGGTACTAAAGATATCTACTAGCTGGAGGCTTCATTACTTGGATTGTTGTAAGCATCTTCTTTCCTTTCTTCTCCTTATCTCTTACATTTCTATTTCACTTTATTTCAGTTCCATTGCATTCTACTATTTTATCGTATTCTGTAAATTCTCAATAATTGGAGTAGAAGTAGTTGTTTAAATATTTTCTGTGATAAACTTGTTCTCTAGTCCATACAAGATGACAATGCGCCTCTGGGATGCCAGCATGCCGTGTTGTCATCCGTATTCTGCGCTGCCATCCTTTGGCCAAGAGCTCATTAGTTTGTCCAAAAAATCTCTATGACCTGCTCTTTCCGATTTTGGAACTTCCGTGCTGTTCCTTAAGATATTTTAGGGCAGTTCACCTTGTGAGGCTCTTTGAATGAAGAGAAATCGTGAGTAGCGAATCCCCCTCTTCTACATTTTGGTGAACCTGACGTGAAGAGAAAATCTTCCGAAAAACTAGGAATTTATTTACCCCTACTTGGCGGGGTCATAATTTTTGACTCGGTGCTCGGAATTCAAAACTGTTTGCACCGTTGGAAAAGTCTCCTAGAGAACTAGTTTAGTCCTCAAATACAAGTGCCTTTGACAGTTGAATTTTAAGGATCGACGCAAGTTCCGACCTCAAATTCTGCTCCGAAGGCTCCAAAAACGCAAATTACTAGAACATAGAAAATATCAAAAAAATTGTAATGAATTTAATATCTTCTTTTATTTGTTCAGTATCTAATTTTGTTCAAAATGTTAATGATATTCCATTTCAAGCATGTGATGGTGACTTGGATTTACCCATGTCACTCGATGTCTTTGATCCTTCTCATGAGATTCCTCCTGCTTCAAAGGATATCTTGTTGCAAGAAGATGAAATCATTGATATCTTTCTTAACATTACTCTACCTTCTCTTCATTCTGATGCACTCTCTTCTAGAGATGATGCATCCACGAATGATGAATTTCCTATTCCTTCCAATGCACTCTCTTCCAGAGACATTGCATTGGTCAATGATGAATCTTACCTCTATTCCAATGCACTCTCTTCTAGAGATGATGCATTAGTGAATGATGAATCTCTTTTCGCGTTTGATCCTCCCTGGATCGATGTTGAGAATGTTTCTTCGAATAATTATTCCACATTTGATCCTGTTTGGATTAATGTTGAGAATATGTATTCAAATAATTGTTCTACTAGTTGTGATGATTCTGTAAATGTAATCTATGTCTCTGCTACCCCTCAAAGGCCTAAGAGACCATTCATTTACGTGACTCCAACTATTCCTTCTTCTAAAAGGATTTGTTCTATTGATGGTGTTCCATTTGATGGTGGTTCTCTTGATCTTTCTAAGACTCCCTCTTATAGAGCAGTAGCCCATACTTATGAGAATAGAATGAATAAACAACCAAGTCTTCCCTCAACACCTAAACCTACAACTAAAGCACCCAGTGATTACAATCTTGTCGAGCAACTTCAAGTTACTCCGGCTAAGATCTCACTGTGGAACTTGCTTCAGTCTACTTCGGTTTATCAAGGTATGCTTCAGGAAGCCTTGCAAAAGATCCTCTTGCCTTCTTCCGCTAGGCTGACAGATGCTAATATGTTGATGGCGTATATTCATGCAGATTCGTCGAATATCACGTTCTATCCGCAAGAGCTCCCACCTCCAGAAGTATAGAAGCAAGTGGATCCTCTAATGATTATAGTTAATATTAATAATTAGACGTACTCTTGTTGACGCCAGTTCGACGCTCAATGTATGTAGCATCAATCTATTACCTAAGATTAATATTGATTCGTCTTCTCTAAATGCTTCTTCTGTTGTTATTTGTGGGTTTGATAATGTTGAGCGACAAGCTCTAGGTTCAACAGTATTACCTTTGCAGCTTGGACCCATTACTGTACCCACCCTTGTATATGTTATGACAAAAAAATTACCATATAACCTTCTTGGTAGGCTGTGGATTCATGCTATGGGTGCAGTCCTGTCTACCTTGCATAAATCTATTAAGTTCATTGCTAACAATAAAGTAGTCACAGTCAGGGCTGACCCTGAGGCTATGCACTTATGTGAGATGGCAGCTGCTGGTTGAGCTTCAGTTGTGCCTACTCTTATTCCTTTAGTTTCTTCTAATGTGTCGATGTTTACTCCAACAATACCTACTACAAAGGATACTCTTGAGATAAATGTCCCTGAAGAAGATCCTTCTGAAGCGAGAAATCTTAAGTCTGCTCCTTCTACCTCTTCTCAAAAGAATGCATGTCTTGGTGATGATTGGGGTTCTTTAGACTTTACAAAACCCTATGTTGGGGAATGTAAAGTTGACCCGATCCACTTAGACCTTCCAATAACAGCACCCACACCCGCTATCAAAGATGGTCATTCTTTTGTATCACAAGATAAGGTGAATGCAAATTGTAATGTTCTTAGTGTTGATCCTCCTTCTGAGGAAGATGATCACACTTATGCTAAGGAGGTTGATGTTGGTAATCTTGTCAGGAAAGATGATGGTGATCTCATAGAGGAGTATAATTCCTGTTGCCGGAATAATACTCTCCACGTAGATCCTCCATTGTCTACTACCTTCGTATCTTCTTCTCGTGAGCAGTCAAAATTTTCTCCACAAGAGAAAGGGTTGATTCTTGCTCCTCATTCTTTGTCCAAGCAAGAGTGTATTCTGTTGTGGCTTCTAAAAGCCCTCCTGATCACTCTTCCTTCTACGTGCAAGAAATCTCACAAACATGATGAAGAAAAACATTCTTTCTGTGCATTCCATCGAGTGCCTGTCCATTCCACTAGTGAATGCAAGGCCTTGAAGGACAAAATACAACTTCTTGATTCAGGTGCCATCAAACTCCCATTTGATTGACACACTTTCCTTTTCTTCGCATGACAAGTGATATCGAGGTTTACCTCTATCCTGCATGCTCTAAGTATCTTGCATGGTTCTCCTCCCCTGTATGTTGGGGGCAGTGATAACTCATTTAAGAGATGTGTCTCCTTCTTAAGGACCCCTCTCTTCACTATGCCTTTCAAATGAAGCGTCCCTTGAGTGGATCCCTCTTCTTTTTGATATCTCAAGGGACCCCTTGGAAAGCCTCTCCTCCTAAATGAATTCCTTTGTGTTCAGTCAGCAACCTAACGACCCCAAATAGTGCCCCTCGGGAGGGACCCCTTTCTTTGAAGGGGTTCCCCGAGGGATCCTTCAAAGCCTCTAATCTATCAACATGGTTTGTGCGGATCACCCGCTTTTACTTCTTCCTAATGGGTCGCTTGTTGACTCCTACAGAAGCTTGCTTCCTAGGTTTCCTCCATGTGAGAGACCTGGGGATACCTCCCTCAAGTAGTTTAAGGCTCAGAGGGCTTCCTTTGAGCCTCCATGTGAGATCTTGGGGTGGCTCCCATGCAGCTTGTAGGTCTCAGAGGGCTTTGGGTTTCCTTCATGTGAGAGATCTTGAAGGTCACCTTCCCTTGCAAGTTTGCTTGTCTCAGAATGCAGGTTTTCCCACTCTCCATGTGAGAGATCTTGGGGGACGCTTCCTTGCAAGTCTACGGGCCTGTAAGACATTTTTCTTGGTATCCTCCATGTGAGAGATATTAGAGGACACCTTCCTTGCAGGTCTGCGGGTCTGTGAGGTGCTTTCTGGGTATCCTTCATGTGAGAGATCTTGAAGGACACCTTTCTTGTAGGTGTGCGGGCCTGTAAGGCACTTACATTCTTAAATTCTCTTTCTTCTCAAATTGCATATACCGAATCAAAGATCTGCATCTTCTTCATCCTAAGTATATGCCCTTCCTTTCTTCATTTTAAAATTCTTCTATCTTTTAATTTGGGGAGGATGCATAGTATTGAGACAACCTTTTTCATCGAGGTCTCTTTACTTTGCTGACTCGAATTGTTTAGCTTTTTATGTTCTAACGTTTCTGTCTGGTGTAGGTCTTTCTTGTCTAATGCATCTATTTTGCAGGTCTTCAACCTGGGGGCATGCTTCTGTGGTTCAAAGAGTTGTTTGCTTCCCCTACAGTATCCTTTTGGCATATGATGTTATTTATGTTTAGTAGATTTCCTTTAGCGTGCATATTAATGTAGATTCATATGCCCGCTAAAGTGGGGGAAAAATGTATAGTCGTAAAATTGCACCCCTCGCAATTTCACATACATTCTTGCATCTGCTTTAGTGTCCACTCCCTTAGCATCTTGGGTAGGGTCATTTTAGCCCTTGCATCATCCCTTTTTATTTTCTCAGGATGCTCCAACACCCCTTTTCTGTAGCTACCCTTCGCACATCAGCTTTACATCAAACTTTGGGCTTTTCCCATTCTCGTCGTTTTGTAGCATGACGTGTCCAGAAACTAGCGTGCTGTGTGCCGTGTTAGCATCCTGCGATGTTTTAACACTCAAACAACTATCTCCGAGCATGCTTGCCACTTTTTCTCACCTTTTGTTGGTGGTAACTGCTCGGGATGCCTTGTAACGGCTGGAGAAGCTTCTTTTCCCTCCTTAAAAGAAGTCTTTTCAATCCATTTGGTCTTTTAAGATCTTTTGAACTTCTTCTAGCTCCACTCTTTTGCTTTTAGCTTCATTCTACCATCTCACTCTTGCTTGCATAACTTCATATAGCTTGTTACACTAGCATTCTTACCTCCTTTCAAGCTCTCACAACACCCTTTTGGCTCTTGCAACTTCATCTCCTTCACTTCATGCTTGTGAGCATCTTGGGATTTCATATCCCTTATCTACTGCATCTCCACTTTGTGATATGGGTTCTCCTCCTTGAGCGGGGATTGCTTTTATCACTCATACTTGGTGGTGTGAGTTTTACTCCTAAGCTATTTTTTCTTTCATCACACGCTTTGTTCATTCCATTTTTTCTCTCTATTTTCTTGGCTATCAATGGAGGTGGGAACACCAAAACGAGGGTTTAATTGAGGCAAACCCCTATACATCCCCAACACTTTCTCCATATATTACACTTGCAGGTACTGAAGATATCTACTAGCTGGAGGCTTCATTACTTGGATTGTTGTAAGCATCTTCTTTCCTTTTCTTCTCCTTATCTCTTACATTTCTATTTCACTTTATTTTAGTTCCATTGCATTCTACTACTTTATCACATTCTGTAAATTCTCAATAATCAGAGTAGAAGTAGTCGTTTAGCTATTTTATGTGATAAACTCGTTCTCTGGTCTATACGAGATGACAACCTGCCTCTGGGATGCCAGTGTGCCGCGCTGTCATCCATATTTTGCGCTGTCGTCCTTTGGCCGAGAGCTCATCAGTTTGTCCAAAAAATCTCTATGACCTACTCTTTTTGATTTTGGAACTTCCACGCTGTTCCTTGAGGTAGTTTAGGGTAGTTCACCCCATGAGGCTCTCTGAATGAAGAAAAATCGCGAGTAGCAAATCCCCCTTTTCTACACTTTTGATACACTAATGCCAATTCTAAACTTTTGAGATGGCTAGATCTTGGCATCCATTGTTTATTTCCTATTGGCGGAGCTTGTTTAAACTATCTACAATTAGGTAGCTACTATCATCCATCACCTACATGCTACTAGTGAAAGCTAACTGACCCTATGATATGATTGAAAACTTATTTTGACAAAGTATGCTCCCTGACTCTTGTCATGTAGGAGCAACAATAAGCTTAGCTATAAGTGGGACATATGTTTCACAATTTCAGTGATCATCTCAAGATGAGTGGACAAGTTACATTATGAGAATAATTATCCTTTATCTATGCCCTCATAGAGTACTTTGCTCAATCTTAGTTGTGATGCAAAGAAGTCAACTCTTGTATTCATATCAGTTCAACATAATGATATTAGAGGGTACACAAACATTGATCTACAATGTACCATCTAAAGGGTTTACAACTATAGGCTAGTTAATTTGGTTACATTACCACAAAGGGATCCATTAAACTATATAATGTTTCTATAGGTCTTGGAGTCAACATCCAACTTGCATGTAACATGTTGAACCCCCATGAGTGACCTCTATCTAGACATATATCCATAAGTACAAACTCATAAAGTAATCTCAAAGGCCATTTATGTCATTCAATTATTATTTGGAAATACATTATTCAATAGAAAAATTAAACCCATAGAAGTAATATTAGACAATATTCTACTTCCGAGTATAGGCATTTTTGGTACATTCCTATCATAAGGCACAACACCTAGTTATCCACTAAACAAACATAAGAACAAAATGCCATACCATATTGGTAATACTTACCATTAATTGCCAATAGTCAAAAAGGCCATCCTAGGAATTTAGTCATAAATTCAACATAGATCCAAGTACAATAATTAGAGTAAGAAAACCATCCACATATACAAGAGTTTTTTCATGCCCTTAAATCATAATGGATTAAGTCAATGCCATCATTAAATACAAGTTAGTAGGTTTCTATAATACCTTCATAGCCAAATTATAGCCAAGTTTATCATGCCCTTATTTCTTGGAAGAATAGACCTCATTAAGTCTAAAAGCTAACCTATACCTTCCCATACTCCTCATTGATCCATGACACAAGGCCATAGGGCTCAATACACACAAAAAAATTATATTATTTTAGATAAGATTAGAGGCATTCTCCCACATTCACCTCAATACAAACGAAAACAATAATGAATTTAAATATTCATATAAGGTGGGATTAGATTTTGGAAAGCCAAACACCCTAAAACCTTCAAGTAGATAACTTGATGATGATGGATTACCTTTTATTAGCTTGAACCTATATAGTGGGGATATATTTAGTGGAAGGTGAGATCATTATCATCTAATGCAAATTTAGCCTTAAGTTGAAGCATATTGAAAATGGAGAGATATCCAAGTTTAGGAACAACCGCAAACTTGGGGTAATCCCCTAAACCATAGGACTACCTACATCCTTGCTTCCAAACAAGATCAAATTCTCGTGTAGTTCTCCTCACAAATTCTCTTAAGGAGCATACACATAAGTTCGTATCCCTAAAGTTTCATAACCACCCATGTACCATTACTCATGGGAATGCAATAGAATGAACACTACACCACAAAGACCATAAAAGGAATTAAGACTCAACAATGTAACAAACCACCATTTACCAATATACACATTCTAAGGCCAAAGCTCATAGAGTTATGTGAATTGCTGCTCCATAACCAACTCAAAGGTTTATTCGTATTCTACTAATGGGTCAAAAAATACTTCCATAGTAGAAATGAGAGCTTCTCAAATTCCCAATTTAAAATAGAAACTTCATAACCACTTCCGTCTAGGGAGTTCAGCCATATTTGATTGGGTCATCATGCTTTATTTATTCATGAAATTTGACATGAAGTCCCCGAAATCTCTTGTGGAAAGAACAATCATTGCTTACATAAAATTCATTTTTTTGTTTACTGTCATCTTATTATAATTATCTTTGTCAGCTATTAAGTCTCACCGATCCGGAATTCACCTGAGTCTCCAATGGGTTGAACACCAACAGGCCGGGAACTAACAATAAGAATCATATAAAATCATATAAACCTATATTTATCTACTCTAATCGAATCCATCTAATAATGCTAAGATGATGGTCATTCAGTCAGTTTCTCCGAACTGCACTCTATCAACTAAATAGGTTAATGTCGTATCTTGTCTTACTGAAAAATAAATATCACCCATCTTAAATAAAACACCTTGGGAAATAGGAACTTATAAGGACAAATTGTTTGAAACAAATCCATGCATAGAAATTAGGCATAGCAACATAGTCAATATAAAATTAGTATAGACATATTATAGCTTAGGGTAGAAAATGAATTTATTTGATTGTAACTTTTTTGAACCTATCTATATTTGATGCTTGTAACAATAGAGTAGCTTTATATATATATATAGTAACTCTCTTGAACCGATCTAAATATTTTATTTTTGTAATAATAGAGTAAGTTTACATTGAATGTAAATGTAATGATTATGTGTGTGTACACACACATACACACATAGATGCATCCATACATGTGCATATATATGTGATTAGTGATTGTAAACATATTGAGGAACACATATATAAATTCAATACAAAATATATATTTAAACTTGATTGTATCTCTCTTTCCAATCTATTTATTTGATGAAATGATAACAAAATAGAGTAGATTCATATTGGTTGTAAGTGCAACAATTGTGTGTGTGTGCACATACACGTGTATATATGAGTAGGAATATAAACATAGTGAGTAGTGCATCTATATTCAATACAAAATGAATTTTCTTGATTGTAACTCGCTTGAACTGATCTAAATATTTGATGTTTGTAATAATAGAGAGTAAGTTTATATTGGATGTAAATGTAATGATTTTGTGTGTGTACACACACACATAGATGCATCCATACATGTGTGTATGTACGTGATTAGTGATTATAAACATATTGAGTAGCACACAACCACCCCCCGTCCCTCGCCCCCCCCATATATATATATATGTTCAATACAAAATATGTTTAAAATTGATTGTATCTCTCTTTCCAATCTATTTATTTGATGAACTTGTAACAATAGAGAGCAGATTTATAATGGTTGTAAGTGCAACAATTTTGTGTGTGTACTAACACATGTACATATGATTAGGAATCTAAACATGGTGAGTAGTGCATCCATATTCAATACAAAATATATTTACTTGATTGTAACTCTCTTGAAATAATCTATATATTTGATGTTTGAAACAATAGAGAGGAGGTTTATTAGATGCAAATGTAATACTTTTGTGTGTGTATACATACATACATATACACACATATAGATGTATACATATTGTTGGTTGAAAAATCTGTCTTTTAAATTCTTAACTCAAATTGACTCCATTCTACCCAAAAGAAAGACTAAATCTATCACCAACAATTGGAGAGATCACCATTACATTGGTGATCTTCCATTGAATTTTATGAGGTACAACTCCCTCGTATGGTATGAATTTGGATTTTTTTAACTTAAAAGAAAATGGGAGTATGATTTTAACCAGAGAGTAGGAAAGGTAGACTAACACCAACCCATAACCATGGAACAAATGTTATTGAAAGAAAATTTTAAACTAGTAACTGAATTGAAAATAGATTTGCAAGCTACTAATATCATGACATAAAGATCAAATTACTAATAGCTAGCTGACTCGACTCAAAGTAAACTTGACATCCACTGAAGATATCTGAATGAA
>VDFB02230066.1:0-16985 GCA_007258455.2 Sequoia sempervirens
TAGAATTACAATTTAGCAACAAATTTTTTTAGAATTACACTTTAGCAACAATTTTTTTTTCTACAAAATGAAAAGAGAGATAAAAAATTAAATAATTTTTAATTGAGATTATTTATGTGTAGGGAATTTTCTTCCTACAAAACGAAAAGAGAGTTAAAAAATTAAATACTTTTTAATTGAGATTATTTTTTTGTAGGGGCCGTGCGAACGCAAGCCCCCTCTGTCACAAATTATGATGTGCACTCTCCACAATGGGAGATGCCAGATCGAGCCCCCTTCCTTGTGCAATGAAGGTGCCCTCTCTAAGCCATCAGCCTTCTTGATCACTGATTGACCCCGCCCAGGTAAGTATGATTCTCTTGTAGCCCTCTTCCCCTTCTTCTATTCCCTCTTCTCCCTTGTTTCCTCCTCCTCACGCATGTGGGATTAATAACACCATCGCTACTCACCCCTGAATCTTGTAAACAAAATGCCAACAATTTTCACTAAACCATTTACTCTATTGGGCAGCGTAGCACTAGAAAATCTATGTAATGCATAGTCCCATCCACTGTATGTCATGATACAACTCACATATCTCTTGAGTAGAATTCGAAAGGAATGATGAGGGATTACAAATTTGAAGTGCCAATAGGATGGATGTATATCTGCTGCATTGAAACAAACAAAAAGAGCTGCAGATTCGCCAACACAAAATTAACATTTGTGTTAGCACCGTATCCATTTAGAGTTAGTAGTGTAACAATTATTATGGGGAATACAGGGACTCCTAAATGATATAGTATCCAACAAGATCAATTAGCTTATACAGTTGAATTTAATAAGAAAAGAATTCTCCTCAACAAAATGATTGTACTGAGAGAGAATGAAGAATTTATTTGACAGAAAGGTTGTTTAAGGATTGTACAATGTAATCTCTAAATCTTTGATCATGTGTTTTTAGATACTCTCCTTCGCTAAGGATTAGACATTCTTCACCTTGGGGTGTTCATGCACTACCTAGGAAAGCTAGTTGTATTTGTATCTTGGATTCTCACTTCCATATTACAATTGTCTTGAATGCTTATCTTTTTTTCCAATGTTGTTGCATCAATAGGTTCTATTGCATTGTCATGATCTTTCTATGGAGAAAAATACTCATGTTTCATGTCTAATATTTAATTTGTATCGACTTCTAGTGTCTTTGAGGTGTATCCATGTGTTATCAAGTTTGTTACATGTTTGGTTGCATTGTCTCATGTCTCTAGTTTGGGATTCAAAATTATTTTAATGAAAATACATGTCTAAGTCATTGAAAATTAATAAAAACTTCTATCCTATAATTCACTAACTCATTTGACTGCAAAATCCGATGAAAATTTCCAACCAAAGATGTATAATTTGATGTATTGTTGGGTACTTGTGATATTTGATGTGTAATTTTCAAATTTTTAAAATTTTATCCTTGAGATTTGTCAAAATTTTGAAGAACATGCAAAATCTGAAAAAATCAAATTGTGGCCGACATAAATAAAAGTGAGTTCGCCTATTTATTGCGATAATGTTTTGCTATACTTGTGAATTTTCTCTACTTGCAAATTTTCTATACTTGCAACAATTTGTGGAGAACTAAGGATGATTTTTGTGGGAAAAATCAGAAAAAAATCAAGAAGATATCACCAGGTTGAGGGTAGTTATTGCCTTTTTCTAGAATTCATTTGTGAAGTCAGATTTGTACTTCTGAGTTTGAAAATTATATTTTAAAGCAACATCTCATCCGATTTCATTTTTAGACTTGTACATTTTCAGAATTTCATTTCCAAAATTTGTTGTGCAAGTTCAATATTATGATTTTAGGAGTCTGACGGTTGGAAATCATAGTAAAATTGGAATTTAATAAGTTCTAGAATTAGCATTTTAAAGTGTTTTTTGGGTTCATTAACTTCAGACTATCTTCTCTTTTGCAGGGGTGGTTGCATGCCAAATTTTTTGGGTGCAAAATATCATAATTATTAGATTTTGTTACCTGTCTATGATTAAAAATTATTGGAGTTCGAGTTTGATATTTTTTGAAGATCTAAATATTCAAGCTTGGTAAAGAAAAATTATGTTAGATAATATTAGTGTAGAATAAAATGAATATAGAATTGCTAGAATGTGGGCTAGATTGAAAAGAAAAGGTGATGGGAAATGTTATTGCCCTTGCAATAATTGCAAGGGCTGAAAGATGAGAAAACTTTTAATCACAACAGCTGAGAAACATTATAGGCTATATGGTCACATTGAAGGGGGGCATGATTATTATCCATTGGTAAGTTGTTCATTATATGTCTTTATATTGATTGAATTTGTAAACGTTTATATCATTTTAACATTTTTATAATACATATAAAAAATCACTTGATCATGATCATGGTTTATTTGTGTCAATCACTATTATAAAGGTGGGATGCCCTAGGGCACAAGATATGGATTATCACACCCCAAAGAATGTGGTTTTACAAGTGGAGGAACATGAAGCTATGAATATCTAAGATGAAGTTAATAATCCTATGGAAGAAGATGATCATGTTCCAACAAACATAGTTGAAGATGATGGTACAAATACATTGATCCATAACAGATTTAGTGGCATAGCTGATCATGATGATCAAGATGACTTTGATGATGTTCATGATTTACCTATACTTGAGAAGGCACACAAGCCCCTCTATGAAGGTTCTAAAACAACTCTTCTCTCTGTTGTATTGTTGTTGGTGAACTTTAAGGTTATGAATGGTTTATCCAACATTGCAATCTCACAGATGTCAAGGTATGTCATATATGTCATTATTTTTCATCTATTTTAATTGTTGTTAGTTCATCACTATTAAATAAAGAATGAAATATGTACCATTAATATTCTTATATTAACAAATTATTTTTTTGTTGTAGATTGATAGGTGAATTTTTGTTACCACAATCTAATATTTTACCTTGCTCATACCGAGATTTATCTACCATTATGAAAGATATTGGAATGGAGTATCAAGCAATAGATGCATGTCCCAATGATCATATTATATATCATAAACAATATGAATTTGCAATAAAATGACCAGATTGTCATATCAGTAGATATCAAATAGATCAACTAACAAAAAAGGTGCCTCACAAGGTTCTTCATTATACTCCCATTATTCCACATATGCAATGATTATTTAGGTGCGAAAGCTTAGAAAAATTTATGGATTACCATGCATGGAATAGACGTGGAGATGACATTCTTTGAATGCCTACGGATAGTTCTACATTTAGGGACATGGAGGATAAATGGCCACACTTTAATGAAGAACCTCATAATCTTAGGCTTTCATTGGTAGTGGACAGTGTCAATCCATTTGGAGAGAGATGAAATCTATTTACTTGGTGTGGCCTATTTTTGTTATCAACAATAACATTCCTCCATGGATGTCAATAAAAGAGGGGAAGGGAAACATAATGTTAATGATAATTTTCAGACATATTTATTTACATCAATTTTATTTAGCAGTAGTAGCATCTCATTTTTCTTATTTGTTTGCCAATGACTTATATTTTTTTCATTTAATAGTCATGTACATTGATTTATATATATTGCAGTAAAATGGTTATAATAATTATGTAATCTTTATGTTCATTCAACTAGGTAAGTACCAAGTTAAAGATATGAATGTATATATCGAGCCTCTTATCGACGATTTACTAAAGTTATGGAATGGCATCACTATGTATGGCGTCTCTAGACCAATAGGACAAAGACAATTTCAATTCCATGCAATGCTTGTATGGACAATTCATGATGCCCCAGGGCTAACACATTTTAGTGGTATGTTATAATGTTTGACTGCACTTTAACAATATTTAATTTTATGAGTAAGATACCATGCATATTTTTAAATAATCTATTCATTATATATAATTATAAAAATTGACATATTTAATACAATCATATATTTCAAACAAAGGAAAATTTTCTTGTCCAATTTGTGGTCCAAAGATGAAATATTGTCGTTAAAAAAGTTTAGGATAGTAGGTGTTTGATGAGTATAAACACTTCATCCACAAAAATAATAAGTATTCAGCTACTGAAAAATATCTTTTTAATTGGAAAGAAGAAACTACATCAAAACCACAAATAATGACACCTCACCGATGGAAGTTGGAATATAATAGAATTAATCGTCAAAGTTATACATCAAATCAAATTATTTATCTATCATATATGATATATTTGGAATTTATATTTTTATATTGTGTTTTGTTTACTCATGTTGTAATTGACAATGATTGTCATTGTTAATTTGTTTAACTTATATGCTTCATGAAGGTCATCAAGGCATTAATGGCCAGCTTCCATAAGGAATAAAAAGTTATCCTAGACAATTTAGTAGGTTGACCTACTATGAGCAGCTACAAATTGTGCATTTGTTTGATACAATGCATATTAGAAAGAATATAATAGAAACGTTATGAAAAATATTGGATGGAAGGCATGACAAAGAAAAAATTGTCAAAATTTGTAGTGACATTCAAGAAGCCAATAATGCAATAAAAAATGTCATTCAATTTAATAGCGATGGAGACCAAATTAATATAAGTGCCCTTCCTTGGTAATTAACGGAGCAACAAAGCAATGCTATAAAAGAAGTCATACGAAAAAGTCGATTTCCCACATGATTTGTTACAAACATAAGCAATATCATAACAAAAAAAGGTGAATTTGGGTCAAGGATGAAAATGCATGATTGGCATACCTTTATTAAAGTAATTATTCCTATATATTATATATATATATATATATCTTGCATGCACTTTTTAAGTGTATTATGTTTTACTACTTTATGAAAATAATGAAGCGATCATTTAATAATTGTTCTTGAGGACATTCTACTATATCTCTCACAGAAAACTTGGACAACAATGTCAAGTAAGTTATATATGATCTTGGAAAATAAATGAGGTAAGTAGCGATATATGTTCAATTCGTTGTATAGATCTTATTTAATTGCCATTTTATTTACTTGTTATATAATATATTGTATATTTTTGTTAAATCTCATTAATATATTTGTGCCTTGAATCATTTGTAGATGGCTGTCATCTAAAGAAATCCATAAAGAAGATATAAATTATTGGAAGAGAAAAATTCCTCATTCAATGTGTGATATGCAAAAGTGTCTACCTTCAACATTTTTCAATGGACAAGAACACTACCTCATACACCAAGTTGAGGAGATTGAATTGTGTGGACTTGTACACACAAGGTCAATGTGGATGGTTGAGAGGAACTTGAAATTTTTGAAGGCTTTGGTTAGACAAAGAGCACATCCTCAGGGTTTTATGGTGGAGAGATATATGGTATACCAAACCATGGTGTACATTATCAATAATATCTTCCTAAGTTTGGCAAGAAAGATCCACATGTAGAGTGCATTTGGGATCCCAACCCATTAACAAATTTGAATGGGAGTACCTAATGGGGAAAGATAGATTGAAGAAAGTGAGGGCTTACAATGATCACTTTATGCCTTTTAAAGGCCTTACACTCAACTACCAAACAACCACTCCTACAATCGAATTTTTAATCTTTTATGATCACATGAAACATAAAAACAATAATTCAATTTCAAGTTGTTTTTGATAAAGAGAAAATGGCTTTTGTGTGCCTCGAAACTACCAAGTTTAGAACAAAAGAGAAAGGACTAAAAAGTCCAACAGAAAAAGTAGGCTGCACAAAATGAAAAAACTAGAACAAACAACAACTACTCGCAAAAGACTAGGAGGGTTAGACAAAAAATTGGCCTAAAAGCCAACAAAAAGACCAGCCGCAACTAACCCAGAGTCTTCAGAACAAACTCGATCTTAGCCTCCAGATTCTGCATGTCCTGAACACCCTTCTTGAAGGTTTGAATCATCTGCGGCATAGGAGGAGCCTTCATCTTTAACTTAGCCATGGTTCTCTTTGAAATACCAACATCCCCATTTTGGTTTTTATCATTAACCTCTTCCAAATCAACCACCAAAGACTCCTGTTGAGCTTTGCCCAATTTTTCAGTCATGGCATTGATGATGATGACATTGTGTCTTGCCATCCTATTGTTCTTCTTGGCTATAATTTTAATAGTATTTTTTATTTTATCCAACTCAATTTCAACCCTTATGTCCATGCTTGTTTGGTTGTGAGTTTCTTTACTAGCACCATGATCTTTTCGCTTTGCCTCTTTTTTGCCAAGCATCATAACCATGGCTCCCATTCTTCTAGTTTACTTTGAAGAGCCCAATTTTTTATTTTTAGCTTGTTGATTTCATGAAAGATCCATTTCAAAATTCTGAAATGGTCAGCAGCATTGTTCCTAGCTAAACCCAAGACATCCATAGAGGGTTCCCTTTCTAGGTTGAATTAAGTTTTAGCAGGGTCGGGGGTTATAGGGGAACCAATTCTAGCATCTCTGTCCAACGACAGGGCAGCAAAGGACAAAGTATTGTTAGCACCAAAATCCTCAAAATAAGGAGAGTCTTCAGAGTACGACAAAAGGTTTTTAACTAGTAGATTCTTACAAACACTTCTAGTTTTAAGGGTAGAACTTCCCACCTTAGGCGCAATGCCAGCTTTCACAGAATGGGGGTTAAGGATTTTCTTACCAATTTGAACAGAGGATGGGCTAAGGACCATCCTAACTAGGCTCAGATTGGGAAAATTCCTCAAGTAGCTGGGTTTGGTATCATCCTCTTCAGAATTAGGAGGGGCATCCAAATTAGCAGGGGTAGGCATATTTTGGTAATGTTCAACAATTAACCTAATCAAACCAGTATGCAAAATAGGGTATCTTTTTGGGTTTTTCATGTGGTCATCCAGAATTTTTCTCAAAGAATAGAAAAGATAAAAGGGAATAGAAACCCTAACCTTGTAGCGGAAATGGTCGAGTAGGGAAAAGTGATAGCCATAGGCCCTAGTGAAGCGACCATCCAAAGTAATATACTCCATGATTTAACACGAAGAACTTTTCTCCAAAGAGCTTTTATGGTATCAACTTCGAAGTAGATGTTAGAAATTTTCACTAGTTTTAGTCTTTCCTTCTCATTCTTTAGAAATTTGATGACAACTTCCGCAGAGAAAACCATGTCCCTGAAAAATTTGTGTCCATTAGTGGATATTCCAGTCACTTTAGCTATAAGGTTTTCATCGAGCTCAACTTTCCTACCAAAAAGGGTAAGTTCCCCATTTTTCCAATTCTTCTCAAAATGCTCAATAGCCTCCTGATTAGACCCATGGAGTTTTTCCAAAAAAGGGAGTAAGCCCCCACTTTTTACTTTGTTCCACGCTTTAGTATTTCTTGTATGCATCTCAAAGCTATCTGGCTCAACTATTTTCCTGTCTCCACCCATTTTGGCAAGCATAGTGGGGCAGACAGAGACAAAATATTTACTTGAAATGGTCCTACCAAATCTAAGAGCCCACAAAGCATGCCAGATAACCTTACAAATTAAGCAACTAAGCTCGGTTCGATGCAATCTAATGATTGTGATGTAATTACCCCATCCTATCATCATTAATGAGGTGACACACTTCTTGTCCATGTGACACATCATAGTTCAGTAAGACCTTAACATTAATGCTTAATTCACTAATATTTAGCCAAGTGCATTGTCCTTTGCTCCTAACCCCTTCATTTGCAAAAAAATCCACCGCATCATTGGCTTCTCTATAGGCGTGTGAAATATTTATATTATCAAACTTGGCTAAGGTTGAGATAGCATCATCAATCCAAGACTTAATATTCCATGAGGGGGGGGGACCTACCTAAAAGACTATCAATAATATTTTTGGAATCCCCTTCAAGCCAAAGGTTTTTAAAATTTAGACTATGGGCCAAATTTATAATATGAAAAGCTCTAGCAGCTTTAGCTAGGTGATTGGTTTGAGATCCAAGGGGAGTGGTAGTAGTCGTACCTAGAAAGTTGCCAAAGGAATCCCTTATGACTCTGCCACAAACTACCACCCCAGGATTACCTTTAGCCACTCCATCAAATTTGGCTTTGACCCATCGATTAGGCGGAAAAGACTAGCAAACACCCTCTCTATCCTTCTTAGCTTGTTTAGGGGCATAGGGAAAATCAAGACTTATATTCCATTCCTTAGCAACCTTAAAATCATAGGATGAGTGAGCCACTTTCTCAAAGTTGCTAACATTCTAGGAGATAGCATTGGAATTTTCTTTCAGAAATCTGATTATTTTTTTAAAAACAATATCCACCGGTGCTTCTTTATCTCTGTAAATTCTATTGTTTTGTTCTTCCCAAAGACCCCAAACAACATGAGGGAAAGAGAAATCCCACAAGTACCAGAGTACAGGATTGTGAGTCCAGGATTTCCATTGAAAGAAAAAATCTTCAATAGGGGTATGTGCAGGATCATCATGGAAAAAATAGGCCCTTAAATGGCAAAAAAATTATAAAAAATCAGAGTTAGGCAACTTGACGTAAAATTTTGAATAAGTTATCTATATTATTTCAAAAATATGTAAGAATAGAATTTGTAGAAAATTGAATGTAGTTTCTAAAATATTAGGTTTGTTTAAAAAAAGAAATCTATTTGGTGAAAATTTAAAATTTCAATGCAGTAGTACTTAAATTTCAGGGAAAAAAATAGAAGTAGGTGTTTGTCTGACCAATTCAACCACAATAAAATGATATTTTTTTATAAGACTTAGATATAAGTAGAGGACTCATGTCCTGATGTGATGCATATTTTTTTGAATTTATTTCAAGTAATAATTAATTATGATTTTTTTATTACAAATTTTAAAAAATATAAAAATTCATATGTCCTAATCTTCACCTTAACTTGGTCAAAACTTCATGAAAGCCAATTTTTCTTTTTTAATCCTATAGTATGTGAAGTATAGAATGTGACATGTTTTGGATTCAAAATGTAAATACCATTTGAAAGCTATATATGTTTTTCAATCACTCTATCAATTAGACTCTTAGTCAGAATTTGAATAGAAAATGAATAATAATTACTTGTTAAATTCAAAGTAAAGCATAATTTATATTAGTGGAAATTTGAGAATCTCTTTTAAAAACTCTTTTCATTTCATCAATTTTGGATTAAAAAAAGTCGTCAGCCACATACCCATCATATTGCCACTTTTTGGCCCATCATAATCCTACACATGCCCATAGACAAGGGAAAAACACAAGATAGTTACCAGTAACAAATTATTTTTTCTCAAATTGAGGCAGCAAAAGAATAGTGAAGGAACAAATAATGCACTGACTCTGCCTTCAACTTGCAAAGAAAACATCTATTAGGTATTTGAAAGCCATGCTTGCAGAGGTTATCAACTCTGATCACCTTATTTTGGAGAAGGATCTAGAAAAAGATATTGATTTTAGGGACCAGATGTTTGAACCAAGCCTTCAACCAGAAGGGAGGAAAAGCCTGGAAAGAAGTAAGCCTGGTAAAAGCAGACGAAACAGAATAATTTCCTGAGGGTTCATCACTCCAAACAAGACGATCTTTCATTTGATCAAGGCAGAGTCTGACAACCAACAAAGAAGACTGAATAGGAGCAAGAGCCTAACTGACAAGGCACAGATCCACCCATTTTCCATCTACACGATAGTCTTTCACATATGAGCCAAAAAGATATTTGCAATTCTCAACCCACCCGCTAAAGGAATCAATTTTTATAAGGGGCTCATTAAACAACCATCTATCCTCCCAAAATATTTTTTGGTTTCCACTTCTAACTTGCCAACCCACTCTAGATTCAATAAAATTTCTTCTGTTAATCAAATTATTCTAGTAGGTTGAACCTCTGGGAAGAAGATGGGATTACTTCATGATTATAAGAGATATATTACTCTCCAAATATTTGCTTGCTATGATATCAGTCCATTCTCCTGAGGACGAAAATATTCTCCAAATTTGTTTAGCTAGAAGAATCTTGCTAACCATTCTAATTCTTCTAAGACCTAAACCTCTAGCCTTTTTTGGTCTGCACACTAGATCCCATCCTATTAAAGGCAGTATTTTTTTTTCTTCAACACCCGACCAAAGAAATATGTTTTGAGTCTTTTCATTAGCATCCACAAACTTAGTAGGGATTTTGAAGAGGCTCAGAGCATAACTCAAAAAATTCTGAAGAGTAGCTTTGAGGAGTTGTAGTTTACTCGCCTGGCTTAACATAGCTCCTTTCCAGCTAGCAAGCTTCTTACTGAACCTCTCAACTAATGAAATCCAAAAGTATTATGGGGGTTTAAGGCTTAAGGGTAAGCCAAGATAGGTGGCAGGCAAGGACTCCACCCTACAACCAAGGATTCTAGCAATTTTATTTTGTCTATGAATAGAAGTGTTGAAGAAGAAAATAGAACTTTTATGTTTATTAATCAATTATCCTGATGCCCTCCCATACTCATCCAGCAAAGATTTCAAAGATTTTCCCTTCGATATAGTTGATTTTCCCAAGAGCATGGTATCATCAACAAATTATTGATGAGAACAAATCAGATTGCTTGAGGATGGTTTAAGGCCAAGAAGGGATCTATTATCGATCAACCTTTTCAAATTTCTTCCAAAATTTTTAACCATAATAGTGAATAAAATAGGAGAAATAGGACCTCCTTGTCTTATACCTCTGGAACTTTGGAAGAAAGTCATGGGAGATCCATTAACCATTATAGATATAGAAGCAGTAGACACAAGTTGTTCCACCATTTGAAGAAACTTGTTGTAAAACCCAAACGCCTTTAAAATTTTAAACAATAATTTTCAGTCAACTCCGTCATAGGCTTTTGAGATATCAAGCTTTAACAGAAAGCCTTCAGTCTTAGATTCAACCAAGGAATGAATATTCTCATGCACAGTGACAATAGAATCAAGGATATGTTGACCAGGGAAAAATCCATTCTATTGAGGTGAAATCAGAGTGGGCAAGAGAATTAAGAGTCTAGAAGTCAAAACCTTTGAGATGATTTTATAGATCGAGTTGTACAGGCTTATGGGTCTGACAGCCTCAAAGTTCACTGCTCTAGAATTCTTAGGGATTAGAACCAAAAAAGTAGAATTCAACTCTTTTAGGAGACTTCTGGATCCAAAAAATTCTTTAACAACATTCACCACATCTTCTCCAACAATCTCCCAGAACCAATGGAAGAAAAACATAGGGAACCCATTTAGACCTGAAGCTTTACTCCCTTCAAAGGAGAAGACAACCTTCTTAACTTCCTCATTGGTAGGAATAGAAAACAACATAGAATTATTTTCCTGATTGATCACATTAGGTATAGCCTCTATTAAATGATCCTGATCGTTTTGGTTATTTTCATCATTCTCAAAAAGAAGATTTTTGAAGAATAAAACAACATTCTTTTCGATGTCCTCTTCCTCCTCATTCCTAATACCATCCACTTCAATTTGAGAAATTCTATTGACCGCCCTATGTTTTGAGGCCGGCAAATGAAAGTACCTAGTATTTTTATCACCTGTAGATAACCATAAAGCTCTAGATCTTTGTCTCCAGAACTCCTCTTTTTAAATAACATCATGCATCTTAATAAGGAGCCTATTCTCTTTTTCTTTAATATCATTCAAATATCCTTCCTTCTGGATTTTGTTTTGAATCTCCCCCAAATCCATCAAAAGATCAGATTTAATCCTAAAAATGTTCCCAAAGGACTCTTTTTTCCATTTTTTAGGTTGAATTTAACTTCCCTTAATTTTTTAGCCACTCTAAACATAGTTGTGCCAAAGATACACCATTTCCTAATTTCTTCTTTAAAAGAAGGATGAGAAAGCCATCGAATGGGATATTTTTCTTCTTCTTTAAAGGCTCCACAACAAAACTAATAGGGAAGTGGTCAGATCCAATCCTAGCAAGGGCTTTATGAGAATATAAATAGTGAAAGAACCAATGATTAGAGATTAAAGATCTATCTAATCTAACCTAGATAAGATACATACCCTTTCTGCGATTCGACTAGGTATAGGAAGCGCCTTGCAAATCCAGATCAATCAGCGTCTAGTTGTTGACGAATGTTTGAAGATACTCTTTACTCTCTGCATTGATCTAGGAACCTCCAAATATTTCTTCATTTAGTAAGGGAGTATTAAAGTCTCCCATGACAACCCAAGACTCTCTGTCAAAAATCATCCTAAAGGCGGCTAGTTCCATCTAGAAGGATTTTCTGAGACCTTTTCCATTGGGGGCATAGATATTTGATTGGATCCAGCTGAAATTATCCCTAATATGGGTGAATCTAGTAGCAATATTGTTCGTGCCTTCCAAAATCATATCCCCTTTGATTATGTGACTATTCCAGAAGGTAATAATACCTCCTGAAGCACCATTTGATTTGTTTCCATGTTTACTACAATGCTAAAATAGTTTCATATTTTCCACTTTTTCCTTTGACATTTTAGTTTCCTAAATAAGGAGAATATCAAGCTTATGATCTCTAACAAAATTGTGCAAAACATCTTGCTTGTGGGGATTATTAAGTCCACTGATATTCCAAGACATGATCTTCATGAGTTACCAAGGGAGTTGAGGTACTCCGGGATGGTTTTTTGAAAACCATCCACAATATCCTGAAAAACTATTATGCTCTCTTGTCCATTTAGTAGACTTTTTCCCTCGAGAGTTCTTAGTTGCTCCATAGTCTGCCTTAGATTTTGATCTAGTAGAAATGCCAATTGGATTCTTCCATTGTTTGTTTTTTTTTTCTTTTTCTTTGATAAAATCTCTTCTTTGTTAGTATCTTCTTGAATATCCATCTCTTTACTTGATTCCCATTCCTTATCAGTAAGGATTCTTTTCTCCAAGGTAATGTCTCCATGATACAATTCAAATAAAAGGTTGAATAGTTGCTTGAAAGTTCAGTAGAATGGTCCTGATTATCATAGGATTCCTTAGCTAATTCTGAGGAATTAGGATCCGTAAAGTGATCTACACCTAAAGGAAAAAAACCTTTAGAGGAAGGGAGAAGAAGAGGGATGTTCATCTCCAAGGACAACCCCTAGATAGGAATATCATCCAAACCAAGGATCCCATCTATTTTCTCAACTGGGCTCAGCTCTTGGGATAAGGGGCTAGCTTCCTTACTCTACTTTTCTTCACCAACCGTTTGATCCTCACTAGCTTCTTTTTCCTTAGTTGTTAAGGTATTCTCAAAATCCTTACTCTGGAATTCATGTGGAACCTCACCATTATTTCCCATATCACCATCAACCTTATTTGAAGTGCTTTGAACATTAGACTCTTTATTCTCTAGGCTTTCTCTTTCTGATTTATTTCTCCATACAGATTTCAAAGAACTAGTTAGTTTCTCTTTCTCTTTGGTGGTGTTTAAAGGACATTTCTTAGCCCAATGCCAAGATTTTCTACATTTGAAACAAGAAAAAGGAATAGTTTCAAATTCTATGTCCTGTGACTAGGATCCCAACTTTGACTAAATCTCGATTGATGAGGGAAGGTCAGCATTCTGAGAGAACCCTACACATGTATTCTTGCAAATACCAACCTCTTTCTAGTAGCTATCATAGAATCAATAGAAAGGAGCTCTCCAAAGGAGCTCACAATACCATAAAAGACATCCTCGTTCCAATATTCCAGGGGAAGGCCCAGGAGTCTGACCCATACTGGGACATTCTCAAAAATAGAGTCTAAGAGGTCCATATTAGAAGACCATTTCTTTAGAGCTAGGGAATATTTCCCTATAACCCAAGGACCACCACTTCTAACTGCTAAGATATCCTCTCTGTAAGTGAACTCAAACGCGAAAAATCCCTTTCGGAGTGCTGCTACTGAAACTTTTCCATGAGTTCTCCATTTATTTTTGACAAACTCCCTGACCACTTCAATGTTTGGTCTAGGGCCCATAATTTCTCCACCAGGGTTCTTTCCATTAAAGCAATATTATGATCAATTAACAGATCTGGCACAGAAATTGCAAACTTACCTTTTTCAGGGTTAGAGATATTTTGCACCAGAGGGAAGGATGACTTTCCATTTGGTTTTACCCCAAACAGAGAGGTCCAAGGTTTGCAATTGCCTCCAATGTCGCCAATGGTCCCCACCAAACCATTGGATTTTTCATTTTTTTGACTTGTAGGGGAGCCCATAGGATTAGCCGCCAAAATATCCTTTCCTCCCGAATCCACCTGGATTTTGTTTCTAGAAACCACATCATCTGGATCAGCCTCACCTTGCTTCTTACTCAATCCTAGCGCCTGTTTCACCTGTGATTTCTTAGATCTTTCCCCGCCTCCATTTCCAATGCTTGATTTTTCAAAATCCTTCTTTGCCTGCGTGTGTGCCTCTATCGTTGTAGGGAGTTACTTCTTAATTTCAAGGTTAACATCATTATTGAAATGTTTTAATTTTTTGAACTTTCAAATGTATTGAAACTCCTAGGAAACATTTAAGACCATACTAGTGGCTTGATAATAGCCTTATTACCGTCATGACACTAACCTTGCACCCTTTTACATGTAAATTCTCTAATTTTCCTTAAAAAGGCTACAAAACTTTTTACTGCAAGACTCAAACTCATAAGTCAAAACTTCACCTAGAAGATGTCTAATGGTCTTAATTGACCTTAATCAAGAGAAAAACATCCAAAAGACTCACTCTACCTATTGACCATCTGTCCACCTTCAAATAATCACAAGTTGAGAATGATGTATAGATGCTCCTGGACCACTAATTATACGTTGTTTGTGAATTTCATTTTTTTTATACAGTTGGTCGAGAGTGGGATGCACTACATTTGTACGTCACAAAAAATCTTGATTGGATGATAGTATGGATTTAACGATGTCAACAATCTATTTGTGCATTAACATGGGAAGGTGTGGCTTCATTGGTTAAAGAAGCTCATCGTAATGGAGATTCCAATGTTGCACCAAGGGAAATTGATTTAGCATATGGTTTAAGAGATAAATAGGTACGTATAAATATATTAATCACCCATATTATTTAATTATTTTCAATTATATTGATGTATATATATGTTGAGAATTTTTTCTTTGCATACATTCGGCCAAGAATAAATATGTTTATGAACTAACAATACTGCAATAATTTTTACATGTTTTACATATTGCAGGTGAAACACCACAAGGATATGTGGTGCAATGGTCATCAATTTCAAATCAAAAAGTTAGATGACATGAAGAAAACTTGTGATTATCGGATAACTATAGTCTTTCAAGTGACTAATGTTTCATCTAGAACCGGCATACATCTGGAAGTCTCAAAAATTTATTACTATGGGACTTTGGATGATATACTTGAGTGTGACTTTAATTCCTTCAAATTAGTTATGTTCGTCATCCTATAGTACAGGCTACAATTGAATGAAAATGATCCCGAGAGAACTGTTATTGACCATGATAATGGATTTACCATGGTTAATACAAGGTCGATCGGGCAAGCTAGAAATGAGCCCTATGTTTTTCTAAGCCAATGTGAGTAGATATTTTACTCAAAGGTTCCAGGTAAACTAGGTTGGTCATTTGTTGTTTGAAATGATCCAAGAGGAAGGCTGGTAAAATATAATGTGGTGGAAGAAGAAGATACCAAAG
This sequence comes from Sequoia sempervirens, assembly GCA_007258455.2. Taxonomy (NCBI): domain Eukaryota; kingdom Viridiplantae; phylum Streptophyta; class Pinopsida; order Cupressales; family Cupressaceae; genus Sequoia; species Sequoia sempervirens. Next base: position 15,593 of record VDFB02230066.1, read on the forward strand.
AACTAGAAGATGATGTAGATGATTATCATGATCAATAGTTAGTTGATGGTGTGCCTGACAAAGATGTCAAAGAAGAGGAACTAGAACATGATGATGAAGATGATATCCTTGTGGATGATGACATTATTGAAACTGATATCAATGATGATGATGATGATATGACCAATCCTTACAATGTCGAATCTAGATCGGATGACACAAACAAAAATTTGGATGAATAAGAAGATCAATGACACTGAAATATATGAGTTGTATGATTATATTATCTATTTGATATTAATTTTTTGATAGAATTATATTTGACTTATGTGGTTACATAATTAATTCATGATGTGTTTTATTTTTATGCCATTACATAATTAATTCATGATGTACTTTTTAATGTTCAATTTTAATTCATGATGTTACAACTATTGTAGCTCTCCTAGAAATTTCCATATGATCATAATGAATAGTGTTTTGGGAAATTTCATGAAAGATGACACATTGATCGTTGTAGTGAAATAATTGCAAAGTCATTTAGATATTTTAGACCAATCATCCTTCACAATATCATACACTTATGATTGGGTCAAGTGTTCTTTTCTTTAGAAAATTCCTATTTCCTTTTTGATAGGTTATGATTTGATTAGATGGGTTATGGAGCACTTATTTCAAATAATTTGTCTATTTTAATTTTTTATTTATTAAATTCAAACACATCCCAAATTATGTCCCTTGCTTTAATTGATTATTACGTTATTTAATTATTAACTCAAATGACACCTCAAATTTAACTATATATATCTAATTGAATATATCTAAAGTGTTGAACATTTTTAGATCAAATTTAGTAATTAACTCAAAAAAAATTTCCATTTTAACTAACATCTTTTAATATATTAAAGAAATATGATTTATGAAAGAAGTATATTGGCATGAAATTGAATATGATTTGTATTCCACTGTAAAAACTACAAATAATGGAAACAATTCTTTCAACACATAAACTATAATGTAGTAGTCAATTAAAATGAAAAAGTTTACTCTATATTAGTTAGGATACACAACTAAGAAAATGATCTAAATAGTCTAATAATTTGACCATTAGCATATAAAAATTTCTATAGAGTTGTAGATCTCTTCAATTTCAAAAACATAAAACAATATTAGGTAGATAATCAAACATCTTTCATTTCTACAGTGACTTATTTTATCCTAGATGAACTAAGTATATACTATACAAAGAAAACCAACAAACCCACAACTACCCCTATTTTGAAGGAGTTTAGTTTTCTCCCCTTCTTGATATCCTTAATATTGTCTAATTATTTTAAAGAGACCAAGGGTCATAACACAACTTTATTGAACCCACTAAATAGCTTGGTTAATGAAACTTGAAAAAATAAAGAAA
>VDFB02230067.1:5639-33142 GCA_007258455.2 Sequoia sempervirens
ATCAATTAAATGCTTTAGCTCATCAAATTAAAAACTTCAACAACAAATTTTGGATATGCAAAGGGAAACGACCACAAAGAGATATTTGTTGCCAAATATTTATTCTTATTCCTCTGACAAAAATCTAGACATGACACCTTCTTCACCAAAATTTACATCATCCAAGTTCAATGTCTTTGAATTTTTACAAAATTTCAATACGCCCAAATCTAATTCCTCAAACACAAATGATATTGAGCAATCCTATCATGTCATGCATTTATCTCCATCCACCATAAGCCAAAATAAACCTCAAGATTCTTTCACTCAAGTTAACAATTCCATCCAATCATACTCTTCTATCATATCTTCAACATCTAATGATTCATGTCATCTCTCAATCCAAAGCATGCTAGCATAGACTCCCCTACACATCAAGATATTCTTTCCACTCCATCCAATTATATAAAAATTCCACAAATTCTTCCAATCTTTGATCAAGATCCCATTTCTCAAGAATCTTATGAAAATCCCCTCCTTTCACTTTTCATCCAAAATAATTCCCTTCCATCTCAAGAGACAAGTATCCTTCTAAGTTCTTCCACATCATCTAATCAATCCATACCATCTCATGATTCTATTTCATCAAAATATCATGATAGTTCTTCCATCCTATCTAATGATGTCTTACCAACTAATGATCAAGACATGCTTTCTGCAAAATCTCATGATTCCATTCCTCATCAAGATCAAGATATGCTTCCATTCAAGGATACTCTTTCATCCCATGAAGATTTTTATCCTTCTCATGATCAAGATATGTCTTTCACACCACTTCATAATCCTTTTCCAATTCAAGATCAAAACACCCCATCATCTCCATCTCAAGACCCTATCAGACCTATTCAAGCTATCCACGAACCCCACACCTATAAATTTGGATCCTCCTCCTTTATCCATTTTGGTTTACTTCCAACACCTATCTGCTCATCCATATCATATCCTCCCCAAAATGGACTCACATCTTGTTTCACAAAAAATACATATCCCATTGGTAAACGAATGTGTCAAAGTATGAATTACAAAGGAAAAGGATTAGGCCTTCATGAACAAGGTATCCTAAAACCCCTTTCTATTCAAAGAAACCCATATCACCATGGCCTTGATTATATGCCTAAGTCTCCTAGTTCATCAAACCTTCCATCTATCCTAGGTCCTCATTCTAGTTCATCGCACATTCCATCTATCCTAGGTCCTCATACTAGTCCATAAAACCTTCCCTCTATCCTAGGTTTGTATCCTATTTCTCAAGAACAACAGAGGCGCACATCCTTGATGCCCTTTCAAAATTCTATCCACATTAACTCATCCATAATACCTCTATATCATTCATCTCAATCCACCCCCCCATTGCTCTTGGAAGCAATTTGGGTGCCAAATATCAAAAACTTTTATATTAAAATATACATGTATCAAAGGATCAACATGTCTCCTCAAAGAGACATGCAAAAATAAAAGAAAATTTGATCCAAAATCAAAAGAAAAATCTAGAAGGCCACAAAGGCCCATCAAAGCAAAAAGGAAATTTTCAAATACCATAAAGGTCCATAAAATCAAAAAGAAAAATGTCAAAGGCCACAAAGGCCCACAAAGAAAAAATCAGAGTCAAAATTCATGTGGATTCCTAAAAGTCTCATATAAGCAATAAAATATAAATTGGCATCCAAATTTGCTAATCCAAAAGCTTCCTCCAATATTCCATCTAATAACCTATCACCTTCCAAATCCATTTTCCCTCCATCACTCCACCACCCTTCAAGGTGTGTGCCAATGTTAATCTTTTCATCCTTTCCATCTATCCATCAACATGTCTTCCAACCTCCTATCCATTATCCAACATTCATCCCCCATCATTCTCCTTTAATCCAAACCTTTGCATAAGTCCTTAGATTCTTCCATCATATCATTAATCTTCCAACATTTAGGAGTATAATTACCATTCCCATGGTTTATTAAAGGGATATTTGGTTGTGAAACTTGATGCTTAATTCCTTTCTCTATCTCCCTATCATCCATATCCTATCTTCCATATTCCTCTTTCACTCTACATTTAGGGAAAATTTTCGTCCATCTTATCATTCATGGCCATTATCCTTTCTATGCTCATTCCTTACATTTCCACATTTGATCTTGAAAAAGCTAAAGATCTTCTTGAACATCATATATCTTATCCTATATGCTTTTATCCATATCTTCCATACCAAATCTTTCATCTTATGCAAATTCCATCATTCTTACTAAATACATAATTTCTTCCTTTCCTTGGTCTTGATGAGGAACAAGGGTAAAATACTTGGGCCTTGTGTCTGTATCTTATCTAGAGTTGATCTTGATCATCCTCTTCATTACTTTTATCTTTGATTTATTCCATTCCATATCTCTTATTTTATTAAAATTCATGTGACCATGTCCCTTTGCAACCTTGAATCTTATCATGTAAATCATATTTGAGCCTAGCTGTAAAACATTATCCAATCCTCATATATTTTGTTAATAAATCATCAAATATCATCAATCTTATCGTACTTAGGGGAATTAGTGATCCTAATTACTTATTATCATCATTCCTTATGGAATCAATCATTCTTCACATCTTAATCAATCAACCATTATCCTCTTTTGATAAGAGATATGTTGCTTCTGTGACATGTTTTGCAGTGAATCTTTCATTTTGATCTATCATTTATCCATGGTTGCATTACCCCTATTGTAGGGTATCTTGTTACTTCAATCAGTCATATCATCTCATTTCATCTTAAAAATCCAAAAAGACTAAAAAAGTGCAATAAAAACATATAGTGAAAACTTGGAAACAGGCGCTATTTGTGATTTGAATTAGCTCTTCCATGTATTTGGACACATGTCATGGTCATTTATTTCACCATCATTTTTACATCCATTAGCATATCATATCACGTGGTCATGTCTCACCCTAGCTTGGGGGAAACATCTAGACATCACTAGGGGCAATAAACATCAAGCTTAACAAAATAGACAAACAACAGGGAGACAAACATAATAAAAACAATGATTGAAACACAACCCAACATGAAACATCAATCACCGTTGAAACACATTATACATCCATATTATATCATAAAATCCAACAAAAAAAATTTGTGTCGATCGAACTACATGGTCTCTACATGTATAACGTAAGCAAGGCTAATCTTTGATTAGCCCCTAAGGCCCCTAAGATAGGTCTTTAGATTAGGTTTAATCCAAAATCTCAAAAATCACAAAAACATCATAAAAATAAAGATGAATGATCTAATCTAACTAAAGGTTGAAATACTTTAAGTAAAGATTGGATATGTTGTACTTTGATCTTTGTTATCATTTCTTTGGAGCAACTCGATGATGTATTGAACTAGAGAAGCTAGGAAGGAGAATGATATTTTCTTTGTCCGATGTTTGTGAATTGTTCATTATTATTGTGCGAATTTTCATGAGATGTTCTCTACAAAGTACACTAATGACATTCCAAATTCACATAGTAAAATGATTGACTCTTGTTTTTTTACACAAGAAATTCTCAGGTCATCTCGGTTTAATTATACCTAGATGCTTGTGTTAATTTGCAATATCAAAAATCGTGAAAGTAGTACTCAAGTCATCCTGGTCTAACTCATACCACCAATGCTTGTACTCACATTCAACATTTTAAAAGCTCAATGATGATAAAAAGCATAATAAATGGACTATTAAGATGTCAAAGCTTGCATATGTAGATTTTCATGGTTAACTTAGATTGCATTCATATTAGTTTTGCATCTGCATTATAGATTTTCCACATCAACTGATGATATATATATCAGCCTACACCAGATGTGGAATCATGTCCCACATCTTTGGGAAGAACTCTAAAATCATCCCATGATCATAACATATTGCAAATAAGCAATATTATCAATCAATCAACCTATCAATCTAATTGGCTCTGGTGATATTTTCATCAAATCTCGTGAGTGACTATCATTGAACCTCCCCTATCACGAGGTCAATCAAACATCAATCTATCAATGAACCTCACCTATCATGAGGTCAATCATCAAGCTATCATTGATCCTCACCTATCATGAGGCCAATCATCAATCTATCATTGATCCTCACCTATCATGAGGCCAATCATCAATCTATCATTGATCCTCACCTATCATGAGGTCAATCACCATCATCCTATCATTGATCCTCACCTATCATGAGGTCAATCATCATCCTATCATCAAATCAAACAATTGGCTGAAGTGATTATCAATCATCAAACACAAGGAGGAAAAACAGGCTATCAATTTAATCAATTTTGCAGAGTCAATCTTTCTTTTCCAGGAGATAAATCATCATTATCGAAACATCAAAAAATTAAAAATTTGAAAATTCCAAAAAATTAAAAAATTCATCAATTTATCTCCCGAGGGGGTATATTCTTCATTTCTTGAAAATCAATTTCTGGGGCAAGTCTAGGGCATACTAATTTTTTTTCGTTGATACTAGCAGCAACAACACAAAATTCTTTGAAGCAATGTGTAAACACAACACTTCAAAGAGGGGAAAAATGTATACACCTAAAATTGGTCTAGATAATCTGATTAATTAAACAAAACTTATTTGATTAATTAACCTTAAATTCATCTACTATTAAATAAATAGAAATATTTATTTATAGTTCATTCTTCTAAATTCTTTAATTTTAAATTATTTTATCTTTATTAATTAAGAAAACTTCAATAGTTTGTATTATTTAATTATATTATCATATTTCTTCTTAATTAAATAAAGATATCCTAAATTTTTATTTAATTATCATATCCCTTTTTATTAAATAAGAAAATATCAAATATTTGTTTCATTTAATTAAATATCTTCTTACTTTTCTAAATTTGAAATAAATCAAAAATATTCAAATAAAGCAATATTCCTCTATTCACTCACCTACCAAATTAGACATCAAATATCCATTTTAATTCAACTGGTATTCACAGGAAAGTTGTGGAGACAAATTTTCAGGCAATCCTCTCAATCTCATTCCTCTAATTCTTCCTATCATCTTGCCTGATGTTTTCATGGGGAGAAACCATTCCCTTCATCAGCTCCAAATTCTCAATCTCTCACCATTCAATTCTCTAGATTGAATCCAAGCCTTTGTTGTGTTTCCCTTGTGCAAATTGTTGTTGTAAATCTATATATATGGCCTTCTGAAACAGGAAATGGACCCCTGAATCTTTGTGCAAACATACTCTACAACATTCATAGCAATTAGGCAATCATATCAATAGCAAATAGTATCTTAGCATCATATTAGCAATCATAAGCATCAATAGAATTCACATCACAACTACATCATAGTTTTTACTGTAGCTTCCATTTATCAGTTTTCATGTCAGAATAGATTACAGTAGTATCAATATCATCTAGAAATCATTATCAATCATTAGATCATTACATTTAGCATCACTCCATTCTCTAAATTGGCATTTTAAACAGTCACATTGCTTACCAAATTTGAGAACCTTTCGTGACTTGATAAATCTTTGGAGATAGAAAACAATGAGACACTTTCAAGTTTTCTATGCTTTAAATTAGTTAATTGTTGTTAAATCTTGATATAATACTTTATTAAGAAGTGTTTTTAGTTGTTTTACTTATTTACTTATTCCACACTTACACTAATGTTTTATTAAATATTGTTTTGATAGGAGCATCTAGACCAACACAAAGTTGATGCAGTTAACAACATGGTGTATGAGGAAAATGCAAGGATAAGAGATCCAATGTATGGATGTACTAGCACATTTTTTTCATTACAACAAGAAGTTTCAATCTTGCAAACCTAGTTAGCTCTTTCTCAGGCAGAGGCTCTATGATTGAGAATGCATCAACCCAATTCTCATATGTTTGCCTCAAATTTGTGGGGACATTTTAAAGATGACATGAGGGATGAAGATCAGCAAACCACTACATGCCAATGTCTATGGAATTACACTTGAAAACAACTTGAACATCATTTTGTATTTATCACAAGGAATTCAACATTATATTTATGAGAGCTTGTGATAGCGATGAGATGTTTCGATCACATAACTCCAACAAGAATACTTTTGTACTTTCTTAGGTACAGATTAAAACATATATCAAGGTCTACAACTAGCATTTTCTTAGCCTATAGATATTTAAATATGTTAAAAAATTGCAAGATTTCTTATACTAAAATCCTTAGATTTTATATTGTAGGACCATTTTCTTAAACTCAAAAGTTTGTGACAAGGCCCACTACATTGATGTATTTGTACATGACCTAACATTGATAAAATTATATGACATTATTATTTGTGTTGATGATTATGATGGTTAAAAATGATATGAGATGTATTTGTAAATGAGGACATTAAAAATATGATATATGAGTATTATTGGTTATATTGATGGTAGAATGCATGTTGTGTATGATGATTATGAATATCATGTGTAAGTTGAAAAATGTCACATATTTGTGTAATCACGATCAAGTGTGTTGAAGGTATGCAATTTTAATGATGAAATGATGCATAGACTAAAAAATATTATTTGTATGCACCTACATATTTGTGTTCCTTGTAAACTATCTTTTCCTAGTTTCCTTGTTTTATAAATTTCATAGTTTTATATTGTTTCCTTGCAAACTATCATTTTCACTTTTCTATTTGTGAAACTTATTTTCTTGTCTTATTAAAAGCATGAAAATTAGTGAACTTGTATTAGTGAAAACCTTACAAGGAAGGTCATTTAGGAAATATTTGTTTTCCTAGTTGCATTCATCTTATCAAGAGAAAACAATAGATTATTACATTATTGTGCATAATTTCTTTTCATAGTTTAGATTTTATTTTAATAACTTTAGTACCATAATTTCTTGCATCAAAATAACTATAAAATCCAAAAATAAAAAAGATCTCAAATCTATCTTGAAACATAAAATAATTTTATTGTGCATCCCTTACACTTTGATGTGCCTTGGGTATAGACCAAACATAATTCATGATTTGTAAGAAGATGGTATTATTATTCCTACCAATCCCATCCTCTTTCTTAAGCAACTTGGTGTGCTTAGAAAATATTTGTTCCCTCATTAACTTTAAGTGTTCGTTCCCAACCTATGCAAAGGTATAGGCACCCCAACATATGTCATTTGTTTTAATGCACTAATTTCAAAAGGAAAATTCAAATTTCAAAGTATCCATCATTGCTAAAGGGGAAATTTAACCTTATTGAAAAGACATATACCAAAATGAAACTATATAGACTAAGCATGTTAATGAATCAAGGAATCAAAGGGTAAAGGATGTTGCAACTATAGATAATAATGATAAAGGGATCAAATTTGGTGAAGATGCCTAAGGCAATCAAATTTAACAATACTATAACATGAGTAAAAATGATCTATGTAATTCATAAACTATCAAAGTGCAAGATTGCAAGAAATCAATATCTATATAACATGTTATCCATCATAGGTAAACAATTATAAAGTGATTATACATTCAAATTTTAAGTTTCAAAATAGGAAACCATGCACACAATGAACAAAATATGTTGAATATCGATTTTTTATATATTAAAGTGTAAAGTAATTGTGTATGTACATATAAAAATTTGGAATATATGTTAAAACAATATTTACAAAATGTGACATGTCATCTCATGGTTTATATATATAATGTATATGTCAAATGGCTATGTCATGTCAAGAAAATCCTAATATTGTGGTGGATCACCAAAACGTAGCCTCTTCATGCTACCTAATGGATGAGAATATGTCTGCATAAAAATAATTCGAACAAAAAATTAGATTAACTAGCTCTCAATGGTAAATAACTTAAACTACTAAATAGAAAGTTATCTGGGTGGGTGCAAAAAGATGGGGGTTTAAAAAGTGGCCAAATTTTTCAATTTTTTTAAAAAAGCTATAAGGTGAGTGCATTAAGACATGTTATAAGAAGAAAAATCAAAATGTTAATTCATTTATTTATTGTCACATTTCCTCCATCCATAGCTTGCAAACCCTTCCAAGTTGCGCTTGCATTATTGAGAGCTCAAATTTCACTACTTCTTCATTGAATCTTCACTAATTCTTTGCCAGATTGCCACCACGTTGACAAGGAGATCAAAGGAGTAAGCTTTGATTTTTTTTTTTGTGAATTTATTATTAAATAGGTAGATTAATATGTTTTTGATGTTAATTTCTTTAATTTTCAAGATTTGATAATCTACCTCATTCTCCTCCTCAAAATCCTTCACCTCCTCATGACCAAATACCTGATGAACAACCACCCCAGCAAACTTCTCCAACAATTTCTCAACATCCTCTTGGAACTCAACAAAATTTAATGGGGAGAATTAAAAACAACAAAAAATAAATTGAGAAGTTAATTGCGAGGTTGAACAATCCTATAAGTTCAACCTCACAAACAACCACACTCGTATATTCACTTCAAGCTATGTTAACACATGTAGATGAAATTAGCAAGAAATTAAGTGGTCGGGCGGACAAGAGACGGGATATAGAGATTTTTATGCAGATAAACTATCCTACACTCAAGTCAAAAATGAAAAAAATACAAAATTTGACTTGTGTTCACTTTTCACTAACCCACGAACGAATCAACTTCTACACCTTACAAGCAAGAGGTTTCCTATCCATTGGTGCAATCACTAACGGATAAAGGACCATTTTTGGAAGAGGTGGTGGATGGTTTTTCACCATTCTCCATGCAACAATAATGAGGTCTCACAATATTTCTTGAGGAAACTCTACTGTGAGTTTTTCCTCAACAAAATTCCCAAAGTTATTTTGATATAAGAAATTTCTAGGGTAGAGGTGGTGGGTTAGCACAAGATAGACTAGGGGAACATCTTGATCCTCAATGGCTAGTAAGATGAGCACTTGACAATAGGGATAACTTTAAGAAAACCCCCCCTCGGCGAAGGTGTAAAATCCTGGTGAATCTTTCCTTTTTTTTAAATGAATATTAATTTTCCTAGCGAATTTATGCACATTATTTTAAAAAATTATAAAATATTGGAAAATCTTAATGAATAATTGGTAAAAATAATAATCACAATGGTGAATCCTAGCGAATAATCACTAAAAAGATTAATTACACTAGTGAGTCTCTCCTTTTAGAATTTTCTAATGATTATTGATTTACAATAGCAATGTAAAATCAACAAATGAAATTGTGCCATGTGTTGATGCATCACTCGTCCATTGCCTTTGACTATCAAACCAAACTATCATTCGTTCCTTGTGGTCTCCACCAAGACACATGTACACTACTTGTGCAATTCTAGAGAATCAAGATGGGAATCTACAATATTCGCAACAAGTCTCCCGAAAAAGACTTAAATATTTAACTCCCAACCTCCAAGTGGTCCCCACATCCGTCGACATCCAAGTCACTATTGTATGCGGTCATCACAATTTATGCAGACTAGTCCCACCATCCATCGGCTTGTCACCCAATCAGAGAAACCACAAACTTCACAACCTCTAGTCGAAGGTTAGGAAACTCCAAAATGCCGCAACAATAAAGAAGATCAACCAGTCGGGAAGTTAAGAAACTTTTGAACATCTCAACAAGGTTCCAAGATTAGAGAAGTTAGCGATCCCTCGACCAACAAACTGTCGCCCAGTTTCAAACTTCTAGAACCCCATGACATAGGTTACAAGGTTCAAGTTTTGGGTGATAGGAAGACAATGAAGACCATTGATTAGCTTTTTAATCGAATGGTTGCAGGTTGATTCTATGACCTAATACGCATGTGCCTTTTAAAGGCCTGTTGAGGCCCAAAATTTAGTTTGGGCCACATGATTAGGTTTAATTATGTGGACCAAAACAAATTTCGGGCCTCAACAAGCCTTTTAAAAGGAATGTGTGTATTAGGGCACAGAATCAACCTATAGCCATCTGATTAAAAATATAATCGATGATTGGATGACAATAAATAAAAGCCCAATTCAAGGCTAAAGTATCCCTAAAATTAAATGCTAATTTATTATTGTGGCGATATTTCCCCAAAATTAATGGTAGTAATATAATATTACTAGTGAATTTAATTAATATTTTTAATTATAGTATAAAATACTAGCGAATCAGTTCCAATGACACATCATTTACAGAGGCGAATTAATTGAGACAAAATTATTTTTTTGTAAAAACCTGGCGATTCAACATCATTTTTAGCTTGTACTATTAGCCATTTATGGAAGTCCCGATTTCAATTATTCACCAATTGGCGAAGATTCACCACTAAAGTTTTCCCTGCTTGCCAAATTGGATTATGAGTGTGGTTATCCCTTCTATTGTGAAGGAGAGTGCTAAGGTCGAGAATCTACAGTCTATTAGTTCTCTAACCTATAGTATCATAGAGTGTGCAAGTCCTATAGTACAACGTGAGTTGGGGGAGACTTTGAGGGGTAGGGTGCCACCCCATATTTGTTAGGCTTGTGGATCTACTTGTGGCTATGACCCCACAGATAGTCAAGAGGCAAGTGCACAAGCTACATATGCAGCTAACCAGTTGGTGATGACAAATGCCATCTTCAATGAGCATTTTGGACTTGATACTCAATTAAATGTTAGCAAGTTCATTGAATTTAATTTATTAAATTTCATTTTTGAAATGAAAGATTAACTAATTCATTTTAATGATTATAATGAAATTTCAAGGTCATAGCGTTCATATTGTTATCACCGGCCCTCCACCTTTGTATTACTCCACAATATGTATTGTCAATGTATGTAACTAGTAAACAATTATAAATATTACACGTGAATAGGATTATTATATGAATGGTATTCTAATATCTAATTTTGGATGTTGAATAGGTTAATCTTGGATATTTCACAGCAACACCTCCCAATGGCAGAGGAGTTCAAAGCTTCACTTAGGTAATAGAATAAAGAGTTAAACTAATGAATTGTACTTAATAGATCTGTGTAGTTTATATTCATATTGTTGGTTACATTGCATTGTACATCTTTCAAACTCAAAGAATTACTTCACATTGTATAGCTAATAACTAGATGTTGATAGATGACAAATCTTCAATTACAATATAGTTTTTTAGAAAGTCAACATAAGTAGTGATGCAATTACTTCACAAAGCATAACTAATAGCTAGTCCATCAACTTCCAATTGCATTTTCTTGTCATGGAATTCCATGAGACCACATTTTATTGAGTTATTTTTTCAAATAGTTCACTGTCTTGTCTATGCTATGGATTCTTAGAAAAAATATATCAAAGCATACTAGTAAATAATTGCATAGACAAGGCAATAAGTTGTTTCAAAAAATTCCTCAAAGAAATGTGGTCTCATGGTGGTGTCCATTACCATGAGCATATTTCTGTGAGGAATTTTTCAAATAGCTCATTGCCTTGTCTATGCTACCACATTTTTCATACATGTCTACCAAAGAATTTTATCAAACAGTTCACTTCCTTGATGTTATGGCTAAAATCCTAAAACACATGCTTTCCAACAAACTATGGATGCTTGGAAAAAATATATCAAAGCATAATAGTAAGAAATAGCATAGGCAAGGCAGTGAGTATTTTGAAAAAAATGGCTCAAAGAAATGTGGTCGTAGGGTGATGGAATGCCATTCCATCACCATGAGACCACATTTCTTTGATCCATTTTATCAAACAGCCCACTGCCTTAAGAATATATAATCATATTTAATCAAATCAAATCATTTTAAGGTATTGGATTTGATGCCCAAATCTAATCACATCTTCCATCTTCATCCTTAGATCCATTCTTCCAATCCCCAAGTTCATTTCTAATTTCCATCCTCATCTAAAATAAATACCAATCTTTCTTCCAGTCAATCCTCCACCATGTCTAAGCATATAATCTATCCTCCATCCAACCTAATCTATTCTAATCCAACTTCATTCATTCCAACCAACCCCAACCATATCGATGATGATGAGAATAGCCTTTTTGACCACCATAAATATAATCCCAATGATGACAATGAGAGCATGGTGGGATCACCTTGAATCCATTTTCAAGAGACAAAATGCTTCAATTTTCCACCAATCCCCCATCCAAATCTCCCTTCAAGTCCCATCCATATCATCCCCATCCACCAACACTAATTTTATTCTCACCTACTACATCCATAATAATAAGGATTGCTTAGATGTCTCCTTGGAATTGATGCTAAGTTTCCATCCTCCTTACCTTCATCCAATCCCAATCCATCTCCTCTTGCTTATCCTTCCCTTTCCTTTGACAACGGAAACCAAGCCTTTAGAAAAAATTCCCCTCCAAATCATTTTCAAGGTCCTCATTCTCATACTCAATTTACCAATCCATGGAAGCTTCCACCTCTTATTCCACTTGTTCATATCCCACATCCTTAAAATCCACATCACCCCACTATTACCAAGAAAATTCATCCCATGTCTCTTATAATAACTCCCTCCAAGGACTATTTGTAAATTTGGTTGTTTCCCATGAAAAAAAAAGTGGTGCAATATTCCCATATCATGCATCCACCTTCATCACCCCCACATCAAGATAAATCCTAATACCCTAAATCTTAAATGAATCCCCTATCAATCCATCTATCCAAGTTGAAGAGTCTATAAAACCTTCCTCCCTCACCACACCATCCATATCAAATGAACTAGGTCCATATCCTAATCCAAAGCATGCTAACATAGACCCCCATCCATATAAATAACAAGGAAACCCTTCTCCTCCATCATATGATCCCCTTCCATCTCATGATCCCATTTTGAATCAAGACCAACATATCCCTTTCGTCTCATCTAATGATATATTTCCATCTCAAGATCAAAATATCCCTTCATCCCCCTCTCACAATCTCCTCTCCCCCACTTCATCTAATGAAATCCTTCTGTGTCCAAATCAAAGTACCTCTTCCACTCAATTGTATGATCACTCTCAAAATGTGGTCTCAAAGTACACCTTCCACCCCATCTAATGATCCTCTTCCCCTCATGATCAAAAAACCCCTCCCTCTTCATGTCATGATCCCCCTCCATCTCATAACCAAGACCACACTATACCATCCACCCCATCCCAACATAATATCATAGAGAAGGAAATGAATTGTTTGAAAAAATGCCTCAATGAAATGTGGTCTCATGGTGATGGAAGGCCATGAAAATTTTCACTGCCTTCTCTATGCTACCACATTTTTCATACATGTCTACCAAAGCATTTTATCAAACACTTCACTTTCTTGCTAGTATGGATTAAAGCCTAAAATAGGTGCTTTTGAACAAGTTATAGATATGGAACATAGTAAGCATAATAGTAAGAGATATATAGTTCAATAAGTACTCAAAAAAATTTCAATTATCTCATACATTATAGGCCATGACCTACATCACTATTCTATTTTTCGTGATTCAATAATTTGTTTTATTTTAAAATGATGGAATTAGAAACACCTCCCAATGTTGATAGGAAAATGGATCATGGTGTATCTTTTGTAATAGATAGGTCAATGGCTCTCACAAGGATATGATGCAAATTAGTAAATTTAAAATTACATTTGTTGTTATAGCTATTTATTATTGAAAAATCAAATGATTATTGATCTGTAATTTAACTTCTATTTGGATGGATTCTATAGGACTTTGGCATGCCAAATCCTGAGCATATGGATCTTCCACTTGAAGAGAGATCATTTGGCAACAATAAGTGATTATTTTGTTAAATATATCATTTTTTATAATGTAATTTCTATATATTAATGTCTTTACTTGTTATTGTAATAGTTGAAGCTTGATCAATAACTAAATAGGAGGAGTGTCTCTTGAATTCAAAGTAAATGAGTGGCATATGCATCGCCATCCACCCAACCAACAAAGGCCATTTGTTTGTTTCCTTCACCTAGAGGGAAATAAATTTTTATTGGGGTCATTTGTTGTATGCCTATATGGCATTTTTTGACATATTTTGTATTGCATATACTTGACATTGTATGCCTCTATGGCTATTTTATATATTTTATACTTATATCGACATATATTGATGTATGCCTACATGGCTATTTGGTCAAAACAAATCTTTTTATTGATGGTGTCTATATTTACATTATAAATCCACACTTCAATAGATTTTTGTAGATGGTAAATACTTCAAATATTTAAAATCCAAGTGTTTTCCATGCTCTCTTATTTTCTATAATTGTAAATATGTATGGTCATAAAATTGCACCCCTTGCAATTTCACATGCATTTTTGTACCTTCTTTGGTGTCTACTCCCCTAGTACTTGTGTAGGCTCATTTTATCCCTTGCATCAACCCTTTTCCCTCTCAAGATGCTCCAACACCCCTTTTCAGTAGCTAGCCTCATGCATCAGCTTTATGTCAAACCTTGTGCTTTTCCTATTTGTGTTGTTTTGTAGCGTGGTGTTTCCAAACACTAGCATGCCACGTGGATGTCTGCATGCTACACTAGCATCCTACAATGTTTAAATGCTCAAACAACTATCTCTAAGCATGTTTGCCACTTTTCAGGTCACCTTTTGTCAGTTGTAACAGCCTAGGACACCTTGTAATGGCTAGAGAAGCTTCTTTTCCCTCATTAAATGTTATTCTTTCAATTCATTTATCTCTCTAACCTCCAGCTTCATCCCAACATCTAGCTTCTTTCTAGCCTTGGCTCTAGCATTTTCTCTCTTGTTATTTTGTTTGCACAACTCCATAAAGCTTGCTACAGCAGCACTCCTTGAAACACTATTGGATTTTGCAATTCCATCTCCCTTACCTTGTGCTTGTGAGCATCCTAAGATTCCATATCCCTTATCTAATCCATCTCTACCTTGTGATATTGGCTCTCCTCCTTAAGCAGGGATTGCTTGTATCACCTCTTTTGTGATACAGGTTCTCCTACTCAAGCAGGGATTACTTTTATCACTAATACTTGGTGGTGCGGGTTCTACTCCTAAAGCGATTTTTGCTTTCACCACACGCTTTGTTCATTTATCTCTATCTATCTAGCATTCTATTGAGGTGGGTACACCAAAATAGGGGTTTGACTTAGGCAAACCCCTATACAGCCCCAAGAATTTCTCTAGACCTTACACATGTAGGTTTTCAAGACATTCACGTGTTGGAGGCTTCATCACTTGCATGGTTGTGAGCACTTCATTTCTTCTCCTTATCTTTATCATTTCTACTTCACTTTATTTAAGTTTTGTTGTATTTTGTTACTTTCTCACATTCAAAGATTTCTTAGCAATTAGAGTAGAAGTATCCACTTTGTCATTCTCTGTGATAAATTCACTTTTTGGTCCATATAGATGCCAACACACTAGAGAGATGCTAGCACATTGTGATTTAATCCTAGACCCACACAACCGTCCTTTGGCCGAGATCTTGTCAATTTTTCTAGAGAATTTTCATGACCTACTCTTTCTGATTCTAGAAATCTTGCGTTGTTCATTGAGGTAGTTTAGGGAAATTTTCCCCATGAGGCTCTCTAAATGAAGAGAACTCATGAGTAGTGAATCCCCCTTCTCTATATTTTGGTGAACCCAACGTGAACATAAAACTGGGAATTTATTTACCCCTACTTGGTAGGGTCATAACTTTTGACTCGATGCTCGGAATTCAGAACCGTTTGCACCATTGGAAAGGTCTCCTAGAGAACTAGTTCAATCCCTATAATGCAATTCCTTCAAAAACCAAATTTTAGGGACTGATGCAAGTTTTGACCTCCAATTCTGCTCCAAAGACCTTCAAAAATGCAAATTACTAGAACCTAGAAAATACCAAAAAAAATTGAAACTCTAGATTTGTGGTTTTTCTTAGTTTTGTCAATAGTGAATTGTTTGTTCATTATTTATCATAGTTAACTTACTATTTTCAAAATGAATTTAATATCCTCTTTCATTAGTTTAGTTTCTGATTTTATTCAAAATGTTAATGATATTCCATTTCATGCATGTGATGGTGACTTGGCTTTACCCATGTCACTTAGTATCTTTGATCCTTCTCCCAAAATTCCTCTTGCTTCAGAGAATATTTTGTTTCAATAAGATGAAATCATTGATACCTTCTTCAATCTCACTCTACCTTATTTTCATCCCAATTCACTCTCTTCTAGAGACGTTGCATTGGTGAATGATGAATCTCATCTTTGTTCTAATCCACTCTCTTCTAAAGATGATGCATTAGTGAATGATGAACCTCCTTTCACATCTAATCCTCCTTGGATTGATTTTGATAATATTTCTTCAAATAATTATTCCACTACTTGTGATGATTCTGTAAATGTAATCTATGTCTTTGCTGCCCCTCAAAGCCCTAAGAGACTAGTCATTTACATGACTCTGGATAGTCCTTCTCCTAAGAGGATTTTTTCTATTAATGGTGCTCCATTTGATAGTGACTCTCCTAATCTTTCTAAAGCTCCCTCTTATAGATAAATATCCCATACTTATAAGAATAGAATGAATAAACAAACAAGCCTTCCTCAAGCACCTAAACCTACAACTAAAGCACTCACACTACTAGATTCGACACCATTTTCCAACAGGCGTTCATCGGTTGTTCGACAAATCTATGTCGGAAGAGCAACGCAATGGAAAAAATCTTTCTATCACTATTTTTTTGTCACAAGGCTAACAACAAATTAAACATCAAAATAACGGCAAAGAATCGTCGGTCGACGGCATCGTGAAATTCCTCAGGATTTTTTCAGAATATCGACAAAAACTTTGTTTATCCACCGATGAATTACACCAGAAGTTCATCGTCAGTTCAACAAAATGGACAAGTAGTAGCGTGGAAACAACAGAGGACATTCATCGAAATAGCGACGAAATACTCAAGCAGTAGCGTTGAAGAACACCAAAAGTTCATCGAATGTGTGACAAAATAGGCAAGTAGTAGCGTCGGAACAACACCAAAAGTTCATCGACTTTGCGATGAAATTAGCAAGGAGTAGCATCGGAAGAACACCAAAAGTTCATCAAAAGTGCAACAAAATGGGCAAGTAGTAGCGTCGAAACAATGCCAAAAGTTTGTCAACTTTACGATGAAATTAACAAGGAGTAGCATCAGAAGAACACCAAAATTTCATCGAAAGTGCAATGAAATGGGCAAGTAGTAGTGTCAAGACAACACCAAAAGTTCATCGACTTTGTGATGAAATTAGCAAGGACTAGCGTCGGAAGAACACCAAAAGTTCGTCGAAAGTGTGATGAAATGGGCAAGGAGTAGTGTGGTAGCAACGCTGAAATATCGTCAGAAGGGCGACAAAATGGGTAGGGAGTTAGGATGAAATCATCGTCATAGCTATAACAACTTTGTAGAGCCTTTCTTTTTATTTGTCGGTGGTTGTCGTCGAAATTGCGACGAAGAAGCAAAAATTAAAAATATATATATATTCGTGGAAATGTACCATTGCGGAGACTGACAACTGATCATACATACAGACTGCATATTGGTTTGATGCTTCAAACGATGCATATCTTATATTGAAAAGTGCATTACCTTATTGAGCTTCTCTTTATTTTGAGTATAGTTTAATAGTCTCTACTTAACAAGGCCAACCACGTGATGGTGGAAGCTCATTTGCCTCCCCCCTCACATCACTCTCAATTCCCCATACCCAATCATATAACATTAATCATTGATTCATCCATTAATAACATATAACATTCATTCATTCATCCATTAATAACATATAACATTCATTCATTAACATGTAACATTCATTAATTAACATATTCACATTCATTTATTAACATATAATAATCATTCTTTCAATTTTTACATATTATCAAAAATATGGTTGTCATGATATGATTACAATCACTTTTTTTTTGTTTCTTTTTGAAAGATACATAAAGCTGAAGCGGAGTATCGTTTTCTAAATCAATATCTGTCCCCTCTTTAGTTGTTCTGCCCTCTGCTTGTGATCTTAATGTATGCGTAGTTGTCTGCTCATAACGTGGATCCCGCTTCAAGGGGGGATCTGCTGCAATAAGAAAGAAATGTTAAACTAATATGTTTTATTATTATTGTTACAAGTATTTGATTAATTAAAACAACATTAGAGTGGTTCTCTTTACCTGATGGGTCTACATCATGTTCCTGAACTTTTGTTATAGACTCATGCTCAACATGTTGAACATGCTCTAAATCCTGATTTGCAGTTGAAACACGAAAGGCTACATTAATTAATACACCAATTGAAATTAAATATGTTTAAGAGAACATGAGGGTGGCCCTCTTTACCGGATGGGGCCACATCATGTTCCTGATCTTCTCTAGCCTGATCATGCTCAACACGTTAATCATGGTCTACATGCTCTAAAGTTGAAACACGAAAGGTTACATTAATTAATACACCAATTGTAATTAAATATGTTTAAAAGAACTTTAGAGTGGTCCTCTTTACCTGATGGGGCCACATCATATTCCTGATCTTCTCTAGCTTGATCATGCTCAACATGTTGATCAAGCTCTACATGCTCTAAAGTACTGGGATGCACACCATGATCTTCATCTACACATTCTGCTCCACCCTCACCAGGCTGCATTCCAATGTCATGTGCAGTATATATTATCATTGCTTGAATGTTTAAAACAAATAGGCATGTAATTACTTTATGGTGGAAATTAATAATGAATAGATTGCACAAGTATTCAATTTTAATTAAACTTTATTGAGTTTATTTACCTGCGTGTCAAATGCAATGGAAGATTGTGTTTGCCTAGTCAAGACTCTTAGGCGTTCAGCCACTGACTCCATAGCCTTGCTGGAAGGCAATCTTCAGCCCTCTTCTGTGGGAACTCTATTGAATTCAGAGCCCTACATTTTTGCAGAAGATCATGAATTTTGCTTCTATGGTGTGATAAAACCAAAATTGTTTTCAATTTATTATAATTTGGATGCAATATTTCATTTATTGATACTTACAATTCGTGCGACTAATTTCATATAACCACCGGAGCCAAGTTTGTGTTGCCCGTGCTTTTCTAGTCTTGCCTTTGTTGCCTTCAATGTGTCAGGCAGCCTATGAAAAGTTTGGAATATGTTAGATTATGTAAAAAGAAAGAGTAATCAGTATATAATTATATTGTTGATAGTATCACACATAGCATACTACTTTAAAAAAAAATTAATGGCATTTCCATAGCATACAAACATTGAGGCATATAAAATACAAGTTCAATCCATGAATTATAGAAAATAGATATTTGTTTGATTTATATTCATATCAGCAGTTACATTACTGGAAATATACTACTGCTTCATGCAATGTCGGATGGTAATGATTGTCTATGCTACCACATTTTTTGTACATGTCTGCCAAGCATTTTTATCAAGCAGGTTCTATTTGCCTTGCTCCTATGGCTAAAAGCCTAAAATAGAGTGCTTTCAAAAGCTATGGTCTTGGAAAAAATCCATCAAAGCATAATAGTAAGCAATAGCATAGACAAAGGCGGAGTGAACTTTTCAAAAAATGCCTCAAAGGAAATGTGAGATCTCATGTTGATGGAATGCCATGACAATCCAAAGCAATTTGCTTGTCATGGCATTCGTTATGGCATTCCATCACCATGAGACCACATTTTTTTGAAGCATTTTTTCAAATAGTTCACTACCTTTTCTATGCTACCACATTTTTCATACTGCTATGGCTAAAAAGTAAAAACCTCAAATAGGTGCTTTAAAACAAGCTATGGATGCTTGGAAAAAATCTACCAAAGTATAATAGTAAGCAATAACATAGACAAGGCGGTGAATTGTTTGAAAAAATGCCTAAAAGAAATGCAGTCTCACGGTGATGGAATACCATGACAATCTATAACAATTTGCTTTCATGGCATTTGTCATGGCATTCCATCACCATGAGACTACATTTATTTGAGACATTTTTTCATGAGTTCTTTGCCTTGAAAATATATTCTCTTTTGCATTATTCCTTACATGTTATCAAAGCTTGGGTTCATTTACCTTTATACTATGGCTAAAAGTCTAAAGCAAGGTGCTTTTTTAAAGCAAGCTGTGGATGCTTGGAAAAATATATCAGCATATTGGTAAGCAATAGCATAGACAAAGGCGTTAATTTTGTTTTAAATGCCTCAAAAATGTGGTCTCATGGTGATGGAATGCCATGACAATCCATATAGAAATTTGCTTGTCATGGCATTAGATTATGGCATTCCATCACCATGAGACCATTTTTATGAAGCATTTTTCAAATAGTTCCTCCCTTTTTCTATTCTACCACATTTTCATACATTTTCTACCAAAGCATTTTATCAAAAGTTCAATGCCTTCATGCTATGGCTAAAAAGTAAAAACCTCAAATAGGTGCTTTCGAACAAGCTATGGATGCTTGGAAAAAATCTACCAAAGCATAATAGTAAGCAATAACATAGACAAGGCAGTGAATTGTGATGGAGCCTCAAATTTACATCTAGGATTTCTTTTATTATTGGCTAGTCTTGTTTATCCGAGTGGTGCCTAGGGCTTGAGTTATTACTTTGCTTTCATAAACCCTTGGTTTTCTATCTTTGGTACGGGTATGTTCTATCGTTACTTTTTGGAGACAGTTTTTAAAAAAGAAAACAACCTATGTCTCATTAACTCATCTAAGGCTTGGCCTATTTTAATAAAATGATAAATATTTTATCGTTGGCCTCCTTTTTTTACCAAAGTCTGAGTTAGGTTTGTGCCTTATGATTTTAAAACAACCTTATGTCATCGACCGTCGTTGCCCTAAGCTGCATCCCCTTCCTCGGGTTTTTTCTCCTAAGTAATATTTAATGTTTTATAGGGGTTATTTGGTGGCTGTTGATCTCCTCCCAGATACATCCTGACTGCTCCCCACCATATCGCGATCCCAACTTGAGCCATTATGATATCGCGGGTGACCACCACATGTCCCAGGTTGTTGATGTCTGAAAAGCAAATAAAATGATTTAATAAATGCATCAGACTTTAGTGTGTTATCAAGTGGGTTACTAAATCGCCTGAGCAGTGCACGTGTTTATAATCAACGATGATTTTTTAATCTTGAGGAAAAAGCTGCTCAGCGAATAGGCCTTAAGATTGTCCCTTGTTTTACTTGATCGTGGTTACCAATGAAGATATCAACAGTTGCCCGCTATCGTGCAATCCCAACTTGAGCAATCACGATATTGCAGGCGAGTGCCATGTGTATCTTCCTGGTGCTACATATAATGGTGGGCCATGGGGATGATGTGGAAGGTGTTGTCAGCATTTTTAAGGAGGACCATTCAATGATCTGACTAAAACAAGAGATCGATGGCGAAGATTTAAATCTGCATCAAATACAATTGAAGGCGTTGGTGTAGTATGCAAGTAGGCTTTAATGGCGGATGAGACGTCTATCGGAAATGTTCATAAAGTTCAAGTGTTTAATTGCAGACTACTTTCACCACTAAGGCATTCAAGCATCTTCGAAGTAGTCCAAAGCCAGAGATAGAGCTTTCAAAAGCAATTTCAGCAAGAGTTTGATTTTCTGCAGAACACGAATTTCTGTGAGTTATTTTCTTCATCACTGTTATGTCCGAATGTGTTTCTTGTAAAAAGCTTTCCTGTGTTGATCAGGGCTTTTCTGAATTAAGATTTTAGGGTTACTATTTCTCTTGAATTGTGGGAAATTGCAAATTCTACTGTGTTTTCATTTTGAGTAGCACTAGTCTGTTCACAATTTGATTTTCTGAGAAGCCCTAGTTGTTTAAAATGGCGCCAACAAAACAACATTCTGGCCATATTAACTACATGCAGAGGAATCTGTATGATGATTTCCTTGACCAATTTCCCCTGTCAACAAATGACAAGAAGAGGGGTTTGGTTTTGATGAGAGGGACAGCCTTAGGTGAAGGGTTGAGATATAGAACCTACAACATTGCAGATGCTAGGGTACCAATGACAGGTTTAGAATTGTTTAGAAGATGGTATGGCTAGCGAAATGCACCTCATCCTTTTTCAAATGGTTGGAGGTATGATATGGGAAAGCTTGTAGTACCGAATGTATTCCTTGACATTGACCTCCTCCTGGCAGTGGTTGTGAGATATGATTCTGTCACAAGGGTTATAAGGGATAATGATGGTGAGGTTTTATTGAATGTAAATGCAGATGTAATTCAAAGGGTTTTTGATTTGAGTGAAAATAGCTCATTCTTGGTCCAAATTGACTTTGAGGAGATGAAACAAGAGTATGCCAAGATTCAACCTCTTTTTAGATCAAAATTGCTTCCTCCTCATCTAGCTAGGGTAGGCAGTTCCACGATTCATATTAGCCTGACTAATCAGGAACCTTTCGGGTTAAATTGTTTTACTGATCATTTCTTGGCAACCTTCTACTCACTTTGCCAAATTTTAGGTTTCAGTCCTAATACTGTGATGCCCATTGCCTATATGTTTATGGGGGCTCATATTCAACATCCCAATTTCTCTGTAGTATATGATTATGCTTCTTTCCTTGATGAAAGAATGCATGAGGGTTTGTTGAACTTATTTGTGGGGGACACTAGTGTTCCTTTCTTTTGGTACTCTTTGTTAATGCATATGTTCTTGTATGATAATGTCAGCTTCTTCTTAGAGAAGATGGAATTGAGGCAAGAGGTAAATGGAGAAAGGCTACCAATATAGGCCTGGAGTGCAGATATGTCTTACAACAAGAGGGATGCTAGCTATGTGCAGTTTGACAACTGCTTTGCTTCTAGGCTCAGGGCTAGACTAATGGTAAATATGCCAAGAATTCCTGACGATTTACATGATTTCCTCCAGCCCAAAGCAAGAAGGCCTGAGTTAAAATTATGTCATAATTGGGGTGACATCATTCCATACCCTATAAGCACTATCTTAAGGGTTTATGGTTTCCAAGGAACCCCCCATATTTTTCCATACAATGTACCATCAAGAATGGGATTTGCAGAGGTTTTTTGGTAGTTGGGATGCATCCATGAAGATAACCTGATAGGAAGAGGAAAAGGGACTTTGTTCCCTGATTATACTATTGTCTCAGATTTTGTATTTTCCAAGGGTGGATGGGTTCATTTTGATCAATTTTTTGATGATTACTATTTGAAGAATGGATTCGTAAGGTAGCATGGTCCTAAGGGATTCTTTGCTCTATTTAGACAAAGAATCAAGGGTGGCAAATTTTCCCATGTTTTCAACTTTCCTGAAGATTTGATTAGGAATGAATTTGATTTGGGTAGGCAAGAATTGAATAAAGAAAAATGGATTGCCTATGAGAAATTGTTGGCCCTAGTGCATAAGTTGGATCTGAAGTATGATCCATTAATGGAGTTCACTCCATTTCACAAAAGAATTGATTTCCTGATGAGTAATTTCAGAGAAATCATGAGCACCCTAAGAACCAAGAAGATAAACTTGGAGGTAGATTTGAAAATCCAAGGATTGGAGGTGAGGCCTGTGGAAGAAAGGCCAATTTGTCAGCCACCAATTGATAGGCCCTTATACAAAAGAAAAAGAGATAATAGTAGTGATGAAGAGGTTGGAGACAGAAAAGGTAAACAAATAATGAAAGCCTCACCACAATCTGGCCAAGGGATTAGAAAGCTTGGAGGAATAAAGATTGTGGATCTTGATTCACCACCTTGAGATGACCCTATGGAGCCACCACCAGAGCCATGCCCTAAGAGGCAAAGAATTGAGGAACCACAAGACACTTCGGTGGATGAAATAATTGTCACCAATCAAGACATGCAAGTTGGCACCCCTTCACCTCCTAAGTCAGCACAATTGGTGTTGACTGATATAGATATAAAAGGACAAAATGTTCAAGATACAAGGATGGTGGCCTGCAAGGCATTCCTAGATGATGATGCCTTTGTGAAGACTCCTGTGTTCTTGCAGTTGGTTTGGAGGTTGAAACTTCAGGAATATCAAGACAAATGCAAGGAAAGAAGAGAAACAAGGCCTGACAGGTCTGATCAGGAAAATGATGATGAGGTCAAAACCGAGCTAATAGAGCAGTTCAAGAACCTCACCCCTGACGAAGGAAGGCAAATTGTGTCTCAAGTTGCTGTCCTACTTCTCCCTGAATGGAACATTGCTGATGCTGTAGCTTTTAATGCTATCATGTAATCAAAGCATCCTATGCAAGGCAGTGAGGAGGAAGTCAAGGCAGCACTACAAGACTCTACGTTTAGTGAGGAATATGAAACTTTGGCAATATGGGCTTTAGCACCTCAGGGAAGAAAACCATATGTAGTTGATCTCAGTCCAAATTTAAGGGGTGGGATCATCATCAAGAGAGTCTCTGAAACCTCAATGATAGAGGCCACAAGCTTAACACTGAATGTGGCCAAATTGGCCTAGAAAATAGCTGAAAGAGATGAGGCTAAGAAGAAAAGCTTGATGGAGAAATATAACACAATAATTGGGGAGTATAGTAGGATACAGCAAAGAAATGTTGAGTTGCAATTTGAAGTAGATAGGCTGAGATATGGGCAAGTGGGAGAATCTTCCAGTGCCCCTGCTGCTAGAGCAATACCTACTGCTTCAGGGTCATTACCCCCTATTGTTCCAATAATTTCTATTCCTGGATCCCCAATTCAGACACCTGTTGATAGCCCTACACCAGGGCCAGTTGAAGAAGAGGTTGAGCTTTCTACAGATCCTACCAAAGAGCAGATGATAAACAAAGTTACAGAATTACAGGCTTCCCTAAGTGTGACTAAGGATAATGCTATGGCTAAGCACAATGAGGTGGTAGACACCGTTATAAGGCATTTAAATGAAAAGGTTGATTCTAAGCTGCTAGTTGTACACTCTTTGTATTCTTTATTCTTGGAGGGAATTCAAAATATTAACAGAGACAAGGAGGTGATTCTGCCCCTGATTGAAAAATGGATCCCTAGGGCCACTGATTTAGACATTATGTTTAAGGCTTCTAGGTTTGATGTGAATAATAGGCCCCAATCATTAAAGCCTACTCAAATTTTTTTGAAATCATTGAAGGGATTCAAGGCCGTGCCTGATGATTTGAGTAAGAAAATTAGGGAATTAATAAAAAATTTTGATGATTGGGATGACACTTTCTTGCTAGATATAATGCATACAAGTGGAAATGTTCAGACATTGCAGCAATGGCCAGAAAAGGCAGAGGAGGTTATTAATGAACAAATTAAATTAATTTTTAATGATTCAAATAATGACTTGCTGGTAAATAGCATGGATAAAATAATTAAGACTAGCATGTTTTTGGAATCATTTGAAAGGGAGGCCAACCAGGTTGCAGTGAAGTTCACACCTTACAGTACCAAGATGAAGGAGGTGATGGATTTTAATTGGCCGATGGATGAGGAATATCAGAGTTGGGTTGACAAGTACTTAACTGAGGAGGAGTGAAGCGGTGCATATTACCAGCAACTGATAGCTCAACAGTTATGTATAACTGAATTTTGGTTTTGCTCCATGGTGGTTTTGGGTGCAGTTTTTGAGGAGTAACAAATGATGTGGTTATTTTGCAATGAGTGGAATCAATAGAAAGATGCTCCGGGGTTTGGTGGTTGTGTTTTCAGTTTTGAAATGAGATGTAGCGGTCCAATTGATCAATGACATGTGTAATTTCTGGCCCGATGCTTGTTGCTCCTTCGTTTTCTATAAGAAGGATTTCAAGGCCAGAAATTAGGGCTGGAAAGTTAGATATTTTTTGTAGTTGAGTCTAGGTAAAGTTGCAGAGCAAGAAATTGTAAGAACTTTTGTGAATACTATGGAAATTTAGGTTTGGGTTATTTTGTAAAGGGTTTTAAACTTATGAAGACCGCATGTTTTATAACAGTACCAACATTTCAAGCTAAGATGATATATCTTGAGCTCGAGTCTCTCCTCTATACAAACATATCATGTTTTGAATAAAATAATCAAGGATTATGATGTTCATCTCATCATCTCAATGTGTGTGTTTTCTGTCTTGGCTTTAATTCAAAGAATGAATTAAAATGCTTGGATGAAATCATGGATGGGTATGTTTGTAAAAGGATTAAATAAGAAGTATCGGGTTGGGGCAGAAATTGATAATGTTGTAATGCAACATTGTCAGGGATCCTATATGTTGAGTATTTAAATTTGTTGTTGAATTGTGACTGTTTATGAGTTTGACTCCCCAATGGTATATGGCACTGATCTAAATCGTACAAGTTTGTAAATCTTTATGTCTGTATGTTTTTGCTTAGGGCTTACCACCAAATTTGCAAATTAAATGACTATCATAAGATACGGAATAATGTTGTAATTATCTCATGCTCCAGGTAGCTGACATTACTGGTGAAAGGCCAATTCATTTTAGTGATATCCTATTCTGTTGAGCCATTTGTGGGATTATCTGTAATTTTGTTAATGATTGTTTATGAGTTTGGTGTAGAGATCATAAACATGTTATAGGGATCACCCTCCTAGGTCTTGTAGAACCCGAAGTGTAGGAGGTTATTTTAAAATCCTCGTCAGTTGGTCCAGGTCCTTCGAGCTGCCCTTGATTGGAATTGGCAATTCCATAGGTAGATTAGGAAACAAACCTGGTTAATAGCATAAAAAACCACCAACAAATTGTTTGAAAAATGCTTAAAAGAAATGTAGTCTCACGGTGATGGAATGCCATGACAATCCATAGCAATTTTCTTGTCATGGCATTCGTCATGGCATTCCATCACCATGAGACTACATTTCTTTGAGACATTTTTTTCAAGCTGTTCACTGCCTTGTCTATGCTACTGCATTTTTCATACATGTCTACCAAAGCATTTTATCAAACAGTTCATTGCCTTGCTGCTGTGGCTAAAAGCCTAAAATAGGTTATTTCAAACAAGCTATGGATGCTTGGAAAAAATATATCAAAGCATAATAGTAAGCAACAAGCCATGGTCTCATGGTTTTTTTTGCGCGAAAATCAGCTCAATTTTATTCATGGTTTTTTGCAGATTTTAAACACGTTTTTTTGGAGATTTTGAAGTTTGAAATGAGAAAAAATCATTGACCAAAAAGTTAATGATTTTTTCAAAAAATTAGGGAAAAAATTGTCTATCCTGCAGTTTTTTTTAAAAATCATGATTAATCGGGATTTTTTGCAGATTTATGCTTCTATATCACATACCTTCCTTGGCCTGGTGGTGTCTTTCCTTTTTTCTTTTCAGCCTTCTCCTTTCCATCAAACACCAGGTCCTTCCACTCCCTATCCAGAATCATTGGGGGGACGCTCGTACTTTTTGTTCTTCTCTAAATGTGACCTATATTGGTCCCTCACATACTTTAGATAGGTACCAGCTTTCTTAAGGACCTTAGTTTGGTTGAATGTTTTATCATCGAATAGCACAACTAAATGGTTAATGAGCTCATCTCTTAAATCTTCATTTTGGGAATTCCACTGTGTATGTATGGTGGGACCAAAGAGCTCCAATGTAATATCACTTAGAT